>VTPC01004522.1:119665-138480 GCA_011009095.1 Ignelater luminosus
AACTACATAAGTAGACCGCCACAGCAGCTCAGCAGTTAAGGCACTCAGCGTAGTAATCCAATTAGAAATGCAAAATAATAAAACAAACCACCATTCTCAGAGCAAACGCAAAGTGAATTTCCGAAAAGTCGCGTCGCGTGGCCGATAACAAGATATGGGTATATAATAAATCGACCGATGTCGAAGGAAGATATGTAGCTAATGTAATTATTGGAATACCCCATGCTGATCACATCTACTGACAATCGAAGTCTTGGAACGAGCTGATCATTCAGATATCACAATTGTTTTTGATAATGCTATGAAGCTTTTGTGGAAGAAATTCGTTAGAAACTTCCTGATGTTGATAAATTAATAATATCCAATGTAAAAAAAATCTTCGTAGAAGCTTCACTGAGGGTTGAGATATTCAAAAAGTTAGCTCATTACCGGTCATTACCAAGTGGGAAACATGGGCTTGATGCTGTTGTATAATCAAGGACATTGTGAATGGTTTCAGTAAAGTGATCCAGTTTCTATCAAGATAGTACAGGAGCTGTTTTCTGGTAGCCTATCAAGAAAGTTGGCATACATCAAATCTAACTTTGGCGGTATATCAAATGCGATTACTAGGTGAGAAGCTGTTGGTTTCGACATCAAAGACTCTCTGGCAATTATCAGGAATGTGGAACCCAATATTGAACAGACAGGTGGAAAAACTGTGAAAATGTGAAAAGAAAACTTTATTTAATATGCTCCTATAACATTCTGCTTCTCATGTTACAAAGCGATACTTAGTGACAATCGACGATCATTTTCATTTGATAGCCTCAAGAAACACCTCGTCATTCAGTACAATGCAGTCAAAATAGATCAATAAGCAAAACAATTTTTAGGGCTTAAAAATCCGAGCCCTAGTCATAAGCATACAATCAAATAAAATCAAGTAAATCTTATGTTGGAATTTGTAAATAGGTTTCTTCCCTTAGAGGTACACCGTTAACAACAACAATAATGTATCTTAATGAGTATTTAGATATATTCTTTCAGTAATTGTATATATATCTAGTTACTTAACAAAGAAAGAATCTGTATCTGTACCCAGATACAAATTCCACTCAGTATCTGTATCTGTAACTAGATATTTAAAAAAATGTATCTGTTACAACACTGCATTTAATTCAGTATAAAAAGTTACTGTTGCATGTTTTTCGTAGAATACACCGTTTTTTTGAGTCAACTTGATTTATTCTGAGATCTGCCAACTGTCGATATACACGCTAAAATGTCTTATTTGCTCAATACCTCGGAAACAACTTACAATGTCTAAATCATGAAATTTCTCTTAATATCTAACAATCTAACAATATTATACTGTCACAACAAAAACATCATTCTTCAAACAAAACAATATTTCTGAAGAAAAATCTGAAATTGGCTTGTATTATCAATTGAGGTTAATTCACTGCTTAATAAACAATAATTAATTACATAAAAAGCATTACTGGTATTTTATTTTTCTTACCTTTGCTCATTTACATAATTTATAGAGAAGTTAAAATTTTTAAGAATATTTACCTACTTTTACGAATAAGAGGTCGCGCCCTAAACCTTCACGGAAAAAAGTCTTACCTTAATTGTCAATTAATTCCTATCGTAATATTTCTTTAAAAATATTGTAAACGTTTACACATTATAAATTTTTGTAGAAACAAGAATATCGCTTTTGTCAATTAAGTAATTCTTTTTAAGCTACCTGCAATACTTCTTTGAACATGTTTTGTAAAGGTAAAGAATTTTGATTTTGTCTAATTCCTCTTAAAGAATCTATCACAAAATCTCGGCAGGAAATTTCTAGGACATCATTATTATCTTTTTCTATGAAAACCTACAGAACCCCGCTCTTTATATGCACTAGTAATATAAAAAGCTTGTTGTTATTTTACAGGACATCAGTTCAGTTTCTTTACGGTTCGTCTACAGTTGTCACAGCTTGTTTACTTTTGTTAACCTGTTTATAAAGTGTTAATAAATAACACTGATTATTTTATTATTTAACTTATTATTATAAACATCGTTATCTAACATTGGCAACATTAACAAAAGCTATAAACTCAGACGGAAATATAGCACAATCCCAAGGGATATATTTCAGTCCCGTCGTTCTCAAGACTGCTGAATATTGTCAGTTACGGCTGACAATATGTGATTGCAGTCTTTAGCTGTAGCACTGTCTGAACAGAACACCGTAGATCTAGACTCTCTAGACTGGAGAGTTGAAAAACACTTCCTAAACTTCAAAGTGTAGCGTTGCGTGTCGAAAGAGCAAATACTACGCAGGTGAGAGTGTCACTAATAGAGACACCTGTAAATGGGGTTTTGCCGGTGCAAACTTTTAGTTTCCTTATACTCGTGGGATCTGACATAAGTAGTAATAGGTTGACTAAAAGCTCGATGATAAGGGTAGTCCAAATAAAACTCCAACACTGCAAAGAACGACCTCAGTGCTCCGCAAGTGACGAGGAAAAGCTATGACATAAACCTCATCCAAGAACCTTGAATCTACAAGTTCAAGGTATGTGGTCTTGATAAGGTAGGTGGTGAACTAAACTGTAACACGTACGAAATTCCTAGAGCATGCATTAATACAGAAACGGGGAATGAGAAAATGGCGAAGCTGCTAAGGGTTCACTTCTCAATATAAAGATTAAAAATTAATTAGCTTATGAACATTTTAAAAACAAAAGATATTTTATAGACATTGATTCCATTTCCTCTGGCTTTCTTTTGGCAACGGTCCTGAGATAGGTTAAACAATCGTTATGCCTTTTACAGAGTACCATTAAAAACCAATCGAATTCTAGTTTAGCGCTAAGATATAAAATAATTAAATTTAACTGGACTATATGAGGGTTGTGCCTTGTGCGTCATTAAGAAAAATATTTAGAACATCATCCATCGTAACAATTGAAGAGCTGTAATCAAGACTAAAGCAACTGTAAACTATATCTGCCACTATCATGTATAATTTTAAAAGTGTCGTTCATTACTACTATGGTAGGTATAGAAGCAAGAAAGTGAACTTTCTAGTTTAGCGCTCACGGATATGTCTTCGGAATCTCATTGATTTATTTTATTATTACTACTACAGTTCTATCTCCGTAGATTGTGTTTCTTCGATTCAGAATTAAGTAGTTCTAGGATTACGCTCTTTTAAGACCATCAATATATTTGAAAAAAAAGACATAAAATTCTAATCTTCATTGGATTTTGATTTTCTCTTTAAAAAACAAGTTTAATTTTCCCTTCTTTAATATAATTAGGTATACCCAGCAGATCAACAGATTTCTATTTCTCCACTTTATTGAATTCCAGACGAAGAGAAATCAAAATAAAAAACATGCATGAATTAATCTTAATAAGATTATTACGAGGCTCATTACTTTCTCATGAGTTCAATTACTATCAGGATTTAAATCTAAGATGTCTGTTTGATGTTGTGTGTACATTAGCATTTAAATGAAATCTGGTTTTCATCCTCTCAGTAAGAAAACTACTTGTAATGTTATAATTTTGCAGTAATATTAGAAACATAGAAAAAATAAATTTTAAGTGAGACGACCAGACAAATATAAAAGAATCGCATACAATTGAAGGTCAAATGATGACCGTAACCCTTCTCATTGTTATACAATTCCACCAAAAAGTTCGTTTTAAAGATTTGTTTAAATGAAACTTGTTTATCGCGGATTATACAAATTCAGATAATCTACATAGATCGGTATTTTGAAATGTATCTTAATAAAACCATGTTTATTACTCTTTGGAAAGTCTTATACGTAGAAAACACGCCATATGCACCTATAGCAGGTAACGCCACTGCAAACAATTTTTTAAGAACTGTGGAGGAAATCTGTGCGCACCTGTTACTTACCTGCATTCCAAAATGGCGTTGCAAAGGAATGCGAGTAAATAACTGTTAGATGATGCTGAATGCACTTCTTTTTTAATTTTCTAAATTAAACTGCGAAATGATAAACTTTACCGAAGTGTCATAAAAACGGTGTGAGATGACCTGCGAGGTCATTGTGGTGCTAATTACATCAAACTAATGGGAATGTATGTTTAGTGAAATAGTGTGTGTATGTGATTATTTAAAAGCAAAGTTCAAATGTTTGAAAAAAGCTAACGAGGATGTGGATTCAAAGACTGGACTGTAATAAGGATGTCTCAAAGGGATTTTACGGAAGTATGTTTGTTGCAGAAAGCGCATTATTTTTCACTTGTTTGTTGAGTTTCTAAGAAAAAAACAAAAAGATGTAATTAAGATGTTCTGGAATTTAAATAGCTCTGCACTATTATATTGAAAGTTATCTTGTTTTTTCGTGTTATTAAATTTGAGAGTTGGTGATTTCAATGATAGGTTAGAGCGGAAGCTTGTTAAGAAATGAAGTTTTATGCGGTTTTAGTTTTCACTAGGATTGCTTTAAGAAGAAAACTTTGATTTTCAATTTATGTGACATGTCTATTTCAGGTTGAACCAGAAGGAACAACAGAATTGCCTGCAGCAAATAGAGCTTTATTTGTAGAAAAAGTAAGTAGATGAGTATATCAGTTTTACATTTATGGAAGCCAGAAATAATTATTACGGTAATAAATAAATACGTTAGAAATATATTTATCAGCATATCAATCTTTTAAATATTATAAATGTAATAAAAAGTAAACAAAACGTACAATTAATTAAACTTAAACGTAAAAAATACGAGGGTTTCTCAAAAATTTGCAGTTTTTTTGTTTATTATTTAGAGTATTTAGATACCACTTTCAGAACAGTTTTCGTTAATATCCTTTTAAATGTCAGTATGAGAAATTGAGAATAAATAAAAAAAATTAAAAAATAACTTCAAATGGAGATGATACAGTGATAATGACTCATTAGTGCAAGTTAGTGTAATATATAATCTTCGCTTGCATATACAGTTTTTCTTGCATACATATGTATATAGTAGGTATGGAATTGTATTGTACTCCCTGTCCCACAATAAGTGAGCCATTTCTATTTCTGTTAAAAGTTATTATATCAAAAAGCACGTTCTTACTTTAAATGCCATAAACAGGTTTTCTACCTAATCGTGGATAAAGTTATCGCTGGAGTCGACATTTGCAGTTGTTGCCCATTTATGATATGTTACACGTTGAGAACAGTCAGTGAATTCGGCGCCACACCAACTATGTTAACAATCATTGTGAATAATTTATTTAAATAGTCGCGTTTTTATCGTCAATCATGGCAAAACCAAATTTAAAGGACGAAACACCGGAAGTTATATTGGAATTTCTTTGCAAAATCATAAACAATACAGACTAAATAAAGGTGCTGTAACGACGGCAGTTGGACGATTTCAAACATCAAGAGCAACAATTAAACTAATTCATTATTTACTCGTATTACTTTTGTAACAATATAACTTCTGAATTTGTCATAATAAAGTGCCCTTTTTATATTTTCATTAAATGGCTCACTAATTTTGAAATTTTCACAAAGAGCTAATGGCTCACTTATTGTGGGACAGAGGTGGTAGCTACCACTTTATGCTACTAACCAATTTTCTTTGAAAATCAAAACAATTATAACTAGGTACATATAAAGCTGCAAATCCAAAGAATATCTCGAATTATTCATTGCTCAAAGATTATAGAATTGCTGGAGCGGCTATTGCTTTTGCATTTTTCAGTACCTAGTCAGAGTACCATTCAGCGCAGCGCCAAGTTACATTTTCTACTCTTTCTGGATCTTCTGAGTTTTGTCACTATGACTGTAGATATTCTATTAAATTCGCAAAATCACATAAGACTAAATTACCCAGATTTACACCGAAATTAATATTGCAGACCATACAATGTGGGTTTACTTTACTTTAAGTACTCTCTGATTCAATTCAGTTCTCAGCGAAATTTCTTATAACATAATGCCATAAACATCATTAACAGATTACTTTTCCGTCCAATGAGAATCTTTGCAGGCCAGAAACGCTGTAAGATTACACTTAGGTTGTAATACTATCAAAACTTGTTACTCTCTCTATTATTGTGTTGCCCAAGGTTTGTGTTCTTCCTAAATCCAAATCTAAACCGATTTTTTACGGCCATTTCGCCCTTGGAGAATAATGACAAAATATCGAGATATATTTTACCAAGGAAATTCTCCTAAATAGAAATGTTTTAAATACTTCTGTTGGTTTGGGAATCTGTAACCTATACCTTTTGTACTCTTGTCTACTGTAGTGTAGGAACCAAACCGCTGTCGTCCTGTAAAGGCCACGGTACTCGAAACACAATTTTGGGATATTGTCGTTGTTCTTTTTGCCATTAAGTTTGTGGTCGCTCCATGACATTTGGCTTTTGATATGCATAAGAAATAAATTTGGCATTTCCCATTCACTAAGAGTTATAGAATAATGAGAACACTGAGCTGAATAATCTGTGTGGACACATTAAAGCAGCGTGGGAAAGTAGCGAGAAACGCAGTAAATCTAGTTATTTAAATCCTGCAAATTTGTTTGTTTTACAGTAACTACTTTCCAGGAAGTCATGAATGAATTTACCGAAAGAAAAATTAACTTGACTCTAAATTCTACTAATCCTCGAAACTTTCATGTCTCTGATAATCCCTAATACTCTGCTGAAGCGAGAACCCATATTACATTTCAAAATAGTACTTTCTCAGTTAAGAATTCATCAAAAGGGTACAAAGTATTTTAAGCGCTTCTGTTTGTGGTGAATTAGGTGCACTCGAAGGTCTCTGAGGCTTGAAATTATTTGCAATACGATTTTCAGAGTTTCACAAAAATCACTTGACACTTGACATCCTTCTTAATAGTTCCTTAAGTAGATATGCGAGGAAAGAAGTTTACCTATTGTCAATACTGCTTTTTGAGCCTAATCAAGTATCAATTCGAGTTTAGAATTTATGAGATATAATAGCAACTCTAATTTATGCTTTACACTTATGCGTCGTTATGTCATCATTTGCCTGATCAGGAACAAAATGCTTTTGCTAATGTATTGATTGAGTGACGATGAAGTGATTTTCTTGAAACCAACTATGAGAGTGTGATCTTTTTGTCAAAACACTTACTTACTTAAAGCTGATGTTACTAAAATGTATTCTTGGAATAAGCCTTTGTAGTCTGTGCTTGTTGCTATGATAGAAATATGAAAGTTGAAAATCAAAAATCAAAAACTTATTTTTCTCAGTTCTAACAAAAAGTTTTCGATACCAGCAAGATCTAAATATGTTAGACTGGATAAAACTAATAAGTTTAGGTAAAAACAGTTGAGTTTCCAAAAACGTCTTAATATGTATATGGCTACTTTAATAATACAGTCTTGTGCTTGTTGTCATTCCCAGATTCAATTAATACTAATGTGTTTAAATAGGTCCGACAGTCAAACGCGGCATGTCAAAATGGAGATTTTGCAACAGCGGTAGCTCTGTATACAGATGCTCTACAGCTAGATCCTACAAACCACATACTTTATTCAAATCGTTCCGCTGCTAAACTAAAACAAGGATTATTTGCTCAAGCTTACCAAGATGCAACCACAGCAAGAGACCTTTGTCCAACGTGGCCTAAAGCATACTACAGGTCTTATGTCTATTTCAAAACTAAAACAAAATAAATACTAACAAGGGTTTCATATGATTTTAGGCAAGGTGTTGCTTTGCAATGTATGGGTAGACATGGAGAAGCACTGGCAGCTTTCAGTGCAGGTTTGGCTCAAGATCCAACATCTCAACAACTTCTTTCGGCACTTGTGGAAGCATCTGTTAAGTCACCACTTAGACACAACTTGGAACCCATATTCCATCAATTAGAGAACATGAAATTAGATCAAAGCCCCTTCGTCCTTATTTCTGTAAGTACTTTTAAAAGGTGCTTTAAATTGTAGTAATGTTGGTATCACCTTTGAATGTAGGTTGTTGGACAAGAACTGTTAGCAGCGGGCTTGTATCATTCTGCAGTGACTGTTCTAGAATCAGCTTTAAGGATAGGTTCGTGTTCTCTTAAATTAAGAGGTTCTGTATTTAGTGCTCTTAGTTCAGCTCATTGGGCTTTAAATCAGTTGGATAAAGCTATCGGGTAAGTTTTTTTAAAAATATATCTCATTAAATTTGGGCAATTACTTGTTTAAATTCGTGTTTTTGATAAATTTTGTTTACATACGCGACAAATATAAAACATAAAATGTTGTAGATATATGCAGCAGGATTTAGCCATAGCAAAGAGTTTAGGAGATACAGCTGGTGAGTGTCGTGCTCATGGAAATCTTGGATCAGCATATTTTAGTCAAGGTTCTTACAAAGAAGCATTGACAGCTCATCGATACCAATTAGTGTTGGCCATGAAATGCAAGGTAGGTTTAAGCCTGTAATTTTTAGAAGTCACTTTAAATTTTGACATGCCTTTAAAATACCAAAATAAAAATTCTGATTGGTCACAGTCATGGCAACAAAATTTTAAGCTCCGTTAAAAAATTAAGGAATACTTGCGGAATAGAGGAGCGTAAAGGGCGTTATTCTATAACACAGGGTGTATCATGACTGAAATAGCATGTTCCTGGGGTCGATTTAAATAAAAGGCAACCATAAATATGGGTTCAATTTGCAATAGCTACCCAGATATAAACGTTCAAAGTTCACAAATAAAAAACAACACAAAACAGAAAAATCTAAAAAATACGTATTAAATAAACAAAACATAAAAATCACTTTAATTGTTGAAGGTGAAGTTCTTCGGCATTAATGCAAAATCGAGTGAGATCTAAGATGGACGTAGTAGCCACGTGACTAGTACGCTGTATTAGTTGAGCTCTGGTATTAACTTTTACCTTGTAAATTAAAACTTTCAGTTGACCCCGCAGGTACTACATCAATGGAATCAGATCTGGTGATCTCGTTGGCCAAGCATGCGGGCCTCCATGCTCAAATGTGTAATAATTTATGAACTTTGAATGCTCATATCTGGGTAACCACTGCGAATTGAACCAATCTTTATGGGACGTTTTCTAGTTAAATTGACTTCAGGAACATGATGTTTTAGTTTGCATAGTACGTCAACAACTTTACCTAATCTATATTTTTGATGTTGTTATTGTACAGTTACGTAATATAATTCAAATTTCGTAAAACTTAATGGAAAACAATAATATCGTTTAGGATACACAAGCAGCAGCGGCAGCACTGACCTCATTAGGACATGTATATACTGCGATAGGAGACTATCCAAATGCTTTAGCATCTCACAAGCAATGCGTACAACTAGTTAAACAAATGGGAGATAAATTGCAAGAGGCGCGAGAAATTGGAAATGTTGGTGCAGTATATCTCGCAATGGGTGATTTTGATTCTGCTGTCGATTGTCACACTCAACATTTGCGAATTGCCCGTAGATTAGGAAATCAGGTATTTTGAAAAGTTAATGAATATTGCAATAAATTGGAATTACATTTTTGTGTAGGTTGAAGAAGCCCGCGCCTATAGTAATTTGGGATCTAGCCATCATTATCGCAGAAATTTTGCTCAAGCAATTGTTTTTCACGAGAAGGTGCTTAGATTAGCTCAAGCAATGGGAGATAAGTAAGATGTCATTGAAACAAAATTCGCAAATGTATAATTTAATTGATTTCTACAATTAGGTCTGTTGAAGCACGAGCATATGCAGGATTAGGTCATGCAGCTCGTTGTGCTGGCGATTATGCTCAAGCAAAACATTGGCACGAAAGGCAACTTGATATGGCTTTAGCCACGAGAGATAAAGTAGCTGAAGGTCGAGCATGTTCAAATCTTGGAATTGTTTATCAGTTACTAGGTAATGTAAGAAGATCTACAGTGGTATAATATGATAATTTTCTTCTTGTATAGGGGAACATGATGCAGCTTTGAAATTACATCAGGCTCATCTTGCAATAGCTCGAAGTCTTCAAGATAGAGCTGGTATGGGCCGTGCTTATGGAAACATTGGCAATGCATATTCTGCAGCTGGATTCTATGAATCTGCAATTAAATATCATAAACAAGAACTAACTATTAGTAAAGAAGTACATGATCGAAGTGCTGAAGCTAGCACACATGGCAATCTTGCTGTTGCCTATCAAGCTCTTGGTGCGCATGACATGGCTTTAATGCATTATAGGGCACATTTAGGTAATTAAAATGTAAAAACGCCAAACATCGAGTCATTTCATATTTACTATTTTTAGGCATTGCAAGAGAATTAAAAGATACAGCTGGTGAAGCATGTGCTTTATTAAATTTGGGCAACTGTCTGAGTTCAAGAACTGAATTTTCAGAAGCAATTCCATATTATGAACAATATCTTATGTTATCTCAAGAACTTGCTGATGTTGAAGGTGAAGCAAAAGCATGCCATTTTTTAGGTATGTTGTGATTTTTTAATGCATTGTTGCATTTATGTCATTACATATTTACTTCAGGATATGCTCATTATTGTATTGGTAACTACAGAGAAGCAGTACGCTACTATGATCAAGATCTAGCATTAGCCAAAGACTTACAAGATAAAATGAACATGGGTAGAGCGTACTGCAATCTTGGACTTGCTCATCTAGCATTGGGACAACTGGAAACTTCCTTAGAGTGCCAAAAATACTTTTTAGCGATTGCTCATATGACTAATAATAATTCTGGTGAGAAAAGAAAGGAAACTACGGCAAAATTTCTATAATATTATGTGTCTAATAATTATAAACTAATATTGATATATTTTCTTAGGGAAATTTAGAGCGTTAGGCAATATTGGAGATGTATTAATAAAAATGGGAGAAGTTGAAGAATCAGTAAAAAT
The DNA here is from genome assembly GCA_011009095.1 of Ignelater luminosus. Lineage (NCBI taxonomy): Eukaryota > Metazoa > Arthropoda > Insecta > Coleoptera > Elateridae > Ignelater > Ignelater luminosus. Next base: position 130,516 of record VTPC01004522.1, read on the forward strand.
GTATCATCGTCAATTAGCTTTAGCGAGAGGCAATAGAGATAGAGGGATGGAAGCTGCTGCATGTGGTGCGCTTGGTATTGCACATAGATTGCTTAGAAGATTTGACAAAGCCTTAGGTAGAGGATTATTTAATTAATTTATTTTTTACTATTTTATAATACTATTATAACTTAGGTTATCATACTCAAGAACTAACTTTGAGACAAGAAATGTCGGAGCTGTCAGGTGAATGTCGAGCACATGGCCACTTGGGAGCAGTTCATATGGCTTTGGGTAATTATACTCATGCTGTAAAGTGTTATCAAGAACAATTAGAAAGAGCTCAAGAACTGCAGGATTGTGGAGTTGAAGCACAAGCATATGGGAATCTTGGAATCGCAAGGTACTATTATTTGTGAAATAGGTTCCTTTTTCTTGGTTTTACATATTTTAAATTTAAAGGTTAAATATGGCTCATTATGAAGACGCTATTGGCTATTTCGAACAACAGTTAGCAACATTAGAAAGATTGAGCACCCCAACTTCACAATTAGATAAAGGTAGAGCATTTGGCAATTTAGGAGACTGCTATGATGCACTTGGTGATCCAGAAGAAGCTGTTAAATGTCACGAACAGCATTTAGCCATAGCTTTAAAACTGAAAAGTACTCGAGATCAAGAAAGAGCTTATAGAGGTTTAGGTAAAACATTGTTGTTTTGATATACAACTGGAAATTAGAAAAAGCTATATTTAACGGAACGTTTCAGGCCAATCTCAAAGATCTCTTGGCAATTTGCAGCAAGCCTTGGTATGTCTAGAAAAACGTCTTGTAGTTGCACATGAACTTGGAAATGCAGAGGCCAAAGCAGCAGCTTATGGAGAATTAGGTCAATTGCACGCATCACTGGGCAATTTAGAACAAGCAATTTCTTGCTTAGAGCATCAAAAGACCATTGCTTATGAATTGAGTAATACAATTTTCTTAAATTTTAGTGTATTATTTTTATGATATAATAATTGTAGATGATAAAATAATGGAAGCAGACGCAGTTAGTGGATTAGGTTCAGTGTACCATCAAATGGGTGAATATACAACATCATTAAAATATCATCAAAATGATTTAGATATAGCCGAACAATTAGGAATCGCTCCACTACAAAGTAGAGCATATGGGAATCTTGGTACGAAAGCAGTTGGATGTTTAGAAATTGATTTTAACCTTTTTCTCAAATAGGTTCTGTTCATGAAGCTCTGGGAAATTTGGAACAAGCTGTGCGTTATCAGGAACAGCATCTATCAGTTGCAGCAAGCACTAATGATCAATTAGCAAAAACTTTGGCATATAGTTCTTTAGGACGTATTCATCAATTATTAGGCAATAGATCTCAAGCCATTGCATATCTTACACAGGGTTTGTGCATTGCTGAAGCTTTAGGACGTAGAAATGAAGAGGTAAGTTCGTGTTGATTTGTAAATGTTTCCTAAGGTAAAATTATTATGCCTTAGGCAAAAATAAGAAATCGATTAGGATTAGCGCTATGGGCAAATGGAGATTTGGATGGAGCTCAAAAGCAACTTGAAGTAGCCACACATCTTCTAGAAACAATAAGAAGGGAAGCAAAGAATTCCCCTGATTATAAACTTTCACTTTTTGAATTACAAACGTCCAGTTATCAAGTTTTGCAGAGGGTTCTAGTTGGTAAGTATTTACAACGCTCAACACAAAATTGAAAAATCCGTAGCTAAGTGTATTAGAAGAACTATCTGGTATTGATTTTTTATTTTGTTCTTAATTATATCTATTTGTTTATTCTCTATTGATAGTAGATGTATCTTAATTATCCCATATGAATCAATTAGTTTGAAAGTTTCTTTGTTTTTTTAGTGCAATAAAGACGATCATTATTTTGAGTGAGGTTAGTTTCTGATAACAAATTCTCGTTATTTGATATTGAAGATAATATAGAAAAGTAAAATGTGAAATTCGTACTTTTTACAGGTTTAAATCGCCAAGACGAAGCTCTAATTGTAGCAGAGAGAGGACGGAATAGAGCGTTTGTAGATCTTCTTTTGGAGAGACAAGGTTTAAATGAAACAAGGAATAAAAACAAAAGTCATCGTTCTGATGATTGTACACCAACTAATTTGGATCAGATTAAAGAGATTGTAAATCGCCAAAGAGCTTCCGTTTTGTATTACAGTATTGCAGCTGGATATCTGTATGCATGGCTTATTGTACCTACAAGAGGTTTGTGTTTGATTTCATCAATCTTTATGAAAGTATCTTAATTAACCGTATCTTTTATATGTAAAGGAATTATTAAGTTTCATTCAACTTCCCTCAATGATAGTGGTACAGAATCTGATATATCAGAGAGTGACGATCCAGTACCAAACGGAACTGGTCTTTTAGAAAGATTGGTGTCGTCAGTGAGAGATAGCTTAGGTTTGGAATTATCGCCGTGTGCTACCATCACAGAAGACCAATATTCTGAAGACACTATGTCTGAACGTACAGGTATTTCTCATTAGACTGAGACTGTTGAATGATTTATTTACATCATTTTTTAAACAGTACCATGGATTTAATTTTTTATCTTGTATAGTAGTTATATAAAATATCCGAAAAGCAGTGCGACGGAATCTCTTAGCAAGAGGAGTGACATCGAATTCATGTGATCAATTGGACATATTTCGTTACCGATGGTGAATCCACATAATGACGTCGTATGTACGTCATTTCTGTTCCGCATCCTTCACGTGATTAAATATGACGTTTATATGGCGTTATGTGTTCGTTTTCAAAAATCTGAAAAAGACGTCTAGTTTATCAACGTTCTTTTCACATCCTGATATGATGTTTTGGAATTGTGACTCTTCAAACGTGAATGTGACGTAACTGATGACCAATGAACCACGTGAATAAGATGTCACTCTGCTTGTTGAATTGTTCCGCGGTGAAAAATGATCATGTGTTTTGGGACATTTAAGTGTTTCGAGTACAAAAGTATTATAAACTGTAGAATTTATGTAACTTTAGCACCTTCGAGCCTGAGTATATAGGAATTTGTTTTATTTACTCAAATTTTGCAACTTACCGCTGCGCTGCATAGATTTAGCTGCATTTGTCTAGCAGATATTTATGTAGCGTTATTTTCCAAACTTAATTAAGAACAATGCCTATAAGTTCAATTTGTTAAAAAATAGATTACGAAAACGAAATTCCATTTTAACAGGATTCTTGCGTATGGTTAATCGTCAACACCTTCTCAACTCCAGCAACTACTCTCTAAGTTCATTATTTTCATTGGGAAGTATTGGTGGATCAGTAGCTTCATTACAAGGTTCAACACGTTCAAGTGCGAGCACGCAAGGTTCAACACGAGTTACAAGTAGACAGACTTGGAAAGGACCAGCCTGTCTTCATGCTTTATATCAACTTTTAATACAGCCTTTTGAGGATTGCTTACCTTGTAAAGGAGGTGAATATTTTTTCCACGTACGTAAGACGCCTTTATAACGTTCATAATTCTTCCTTTATTTACAGCTGCTACTAGTAAAGATGGCGTATCTCGTCGCGAATTAATTCTTGTATTAGAAGGTGATCTTTATCTAGTCCCTTTTCCAGTATTACGTTCATCAAATGAAAACTCAGAATATTTATGTGAAAGATTTTCGTTATTAGTTGTTCCAAATTTATCTTCGCTTCGCGCATCACGTCCAAGAAAACCTGATGGTGATCAAGCTGTTAGGAGTTTAGTAATTGGTAATCCAAAACTGCCTCATACTGTTACGGAACATTGGGGCTGGAAAGACATACCTCAAGCTGAACAAGAGGCTACTATAGTGGGCGAACTTTTACAGACACAAGCTTTAACTGGTAGTCAAGCTACAAAAGAACAGATCTTAGCACAAATTCAAGATGCTGAATGTGTACATTTTGCAACACATGTTTCTTGGAAATTATCCTCATTAGTGCTTAGCCCTGCTGAAGTATTAGAACAGAGTCAATCAAAACGATTGTACATGTCGGATAATGTTGAAGAAGATGAAGGTAGTGAAGTATCTACCAGCGCAGAACTTCCACCTCTTTCAGAATTTTTACTTAGTGCTGCTGATCTTCTGTCTTTGAGACTATCAGCAAAATTGGTTGTTGTAAGTGATGTTAGAAATTTTACAACTCAAAGCAATTAATAATATTTATCATTTCTAGGTAAGCTCTTCACATACTAGAGATCAACAAGGGTGGGCGACTTCGGATGGATTAGTAGCTTTAGTTAGAGCTCTTTTGGCTGCTGGTGTTCAAGCTGTTTTAGTATCATTATGGCCAGTTCCAGACACTGCGACGAAGATTTTATTGCGTGCCTTCTATTCTGCATTGCTACAAGGTACAAGGGCTGCAAGGTAAGTAAAAGCTATATTCCTTCTCAACAAATGGAATCTTATTTAATGATTTGCGTATAATCTTTTCCAGAGCCTTGGCTGAAGCAATGCAAACAGTACAGCATACAAAACATTTTGCTCATCCTGCTAATTGGGCTGGATTTCTATTAATTGGTTTGAATATTCGATTATCAAACAAGGTACTATTAAAAGCATTAATTATGTGCTTTTAAATTGTGTTTACAGTTAATAATCATTTTAGGTCGCACTGATGGGTCAAGCTTTGTGTGAATTATTGCGAATACCCGATAAGTGTAGGGATGCTTTACGTGTTACTTTACATTTAGTGGAGAAAAGTCTGCAACGTATACATCGGGGACAAAAGAATGCCATGTATACCACACAAAAGTCTATTGAAAATAAAGTAAGTTTCTCAAATGGTTTATGGACATAATAAATAGATGCCTCTTATGTTTATTAAGGTTGGTTCAGTAGCGGGTTGGAAAGAACTACTAATGTCTGTAGGATTTCGTTTTGAGCCAGCTTCTAATGGTATACCAAGCAGTGTGTTTTTCCCACAATCTGATCCTGATGAACGACTCACACAGTGTTCTGCTAGTTTACAAGCACTTTTGGGTAAATATCTTACTGACCACTACATTACTAATTAATTATTGATCATTTTTCTTTTTTATTAGGATTGACAAGTACATCATTACAAGCGCTTTCTAAACTGACTGCAAATGCGGATGTAGCTGATGATATTATCGGAGTAATTCAATCAGTCATGTCTCAGTTTTCAGCTAAGAATTCTGAAGCTGACAATATTGAAGTATCTCTCAATGTCAGGTAATATTTCATAGACTATTATTTATCATCTGCAATATTGTACGTATTAAAAATCAGACCAAATTAAATTGGCTTAGATGAGAACTATCTTTTTCTGGAATTACAGGTTATGGCGAGTTCCAGGCTGCCATGAATTGTTAGCATCGCTTGGTTTTGACTTATGCGATGTAGGACAAGATAAAGTTACCTTACGTACAGGTAAACAAGCTAACAGAAGAAATATTCAGTTTACATTGCAAGCTCTTTTGGCTTTATTTGGTAAGTAATTAAACAACACGCTACCTTTAATATCTTAATGATATTCTTTTGTTTGATAAATAGATACGCAAGAAGCTCCAAAAAGTTTAAGCATCGATTCATCCAGCAGCTTGGAATCACTTGCATCAGTTGATAACGACTTTTCTCATTCCGACAACGAATTAAACATGTGCACACAGAAACCGGCACAGAAACAAACAATTCCAAGAGTTCCACCACCATTTAATAGAACTGTATTACCTAGTAAACGTCTGGGAGGTGCTTTTACAAGCTACGTAAGAAGAAGGGGCGAACCTGATGGTCGTACAGCAAATCCTTCAGATTCAAAAGTAACTGTTGATATCAAGACGCGTAAGAGTGCTACAATTGCTCGACCTGGAGGAGGAGAATCAGATGCAGCTTTTACTCCAAGTCCGCCCGTGGTTTTACAACCTGAATCTCAGAATGTTGCCCTTTCACTTGCGCATCAAACGAGAATTAGAAATCTTTATTCACAAAATGACGGAAAGGTTGATTCCCTAAGACCTGATAGTTCTAGTTCAGCTAGTTCTGCAACCGATTGGGATAATGGGCATGCGACGGTATTGCGAAGACAGACACAACCCCAAATTCCGCCATTACCACCACCAAGAACTCAACCTCTTGGTGACCATTCGTTATACAATAATTTGACAACAACCATGTTTGAGAATAGTTCAGACAGTGAATTAGAAAAAATGGAAGCTAAACTATTTAATAGTACATCTGCACAACGTAGCAAAATCACTTATAAGAAAACGCGAAACCCTATGTCGACGCTTGATCGATTAAGCGTAAGAACCGAAGTAAATCCAACTCAAAACGTTGGACTTCCGCAAAATTCATCCCGTAAATTAGTAGCATTACCTAATGAAGAAACAATAGCAACTCATGAGCAGCTTTTATACTTTTCGCCAACGGATGTTATTCCAGAAACCACATCTAGTAACAAATCTGAAGCAGATAACACGCAACAAGATTCATCAAAGAATTGTGCAGAATCAAAATCGGGTCCTTCTAGCTTACACGACACAATATTAGCTACGCAATTAAGACATATTAACCGAGAATTAACACCTACCATATCAGAAGTTTATCATGAACGCAATCTTGGATTAGGACTTGCTCCACCATTGGCAAAACTACTACTTAATCAAAATTCTACTTCAGCCCCTCAGACAGATAATTCGGTTTTAGATAAAATTACTTTGGGAATATTGGAAGAAACCGAGATTGGAAATGATAATATGCCGAAAAGTACTGTTTGCCAACGATGTAAATTAGAGAACAATGTATGTATGTGTAAAAATCTTAAAATAAATAAGCCGTGGCTATCAGAAACTGCAAATGCATTACAGCAGATACAAAGCTCAGATCTGACGACTGCCGATATTCTGGAAAGGGAGGTTAAAAACAAAAAAGTCATGAGGTAAGTAACAGTAGCCAATTGTAAGATGAATGATAAGTATACTGTCCATCCTCTTATAAACATGTTCAAAAGTGCCCCTTTTCGAGTTACAAGATGTTAGTTTCATTCAAAATGAGATTGTCTACGTTGTTGTTACTATAAAGTATAAAACACCTACTATCCTGCAGGTCCTTGTATTGGTTATCGTTACAAGGGCGGAGGAGACTAAGGGTGGGACAAACAGATATTTAAAAAAAATGTGTTACTGAGAAAATTTAGCAGAGAAAACTTCTTTTTTACTTTTCTTCTAAGATGCATCGCTTTTGAGTAAAACAATTTTTCGACATCTAGGGATGTCAGAACTTAATTTTTAGTAATTTGTTTTTTCTCAACATCTTGAAAACTACTTGCAATATTTAGATGGAATTCTTTGTATGTACATTACAATAAAACACCAATTTCTCTATGTATTTCTATCAGTGGTGGGTATTAAAGAGGATGTTCAACTTGGATATACTTAGCCGATCGGGTAAATGTTCGGTTTAGGCCCTCAAGTTTTTGGGGGGTTTCTTTAGTTTTCCTGAAAGCCCACGTTGAGAGCAGTGGAAAGAGACCACTTCCACTCTGGACGGTCAAGAAATAAAAAAGTTACAAATTTTTAAAAAAATTTCCATAAGAAATTTTTTTCTAGATAAAGTGTCCATCCTATAGAATTTTTAAATTTTTTTTTATTATAGCCGTCTACCTAACCTAACCTAACCTCACATTGATTAACCTATTTTCAAACATTCTCAGTTGTCTTACCTAGAAAATCTTATAAGGAATTTTCATTTTTAAAAAATTCAGAATTTCTTTATTTTTTTACTTAGAAAATTGAGACCGGTCTTGTTTTACTCGTCTCGTTGTGGGCTTTCAGAAAAACTATAGGACGGACACTTTATCTAGAAAAAAATTTTCCACTGAAAAATTTTGTTTTGAAAATTTATAACTTTTATTTCTTGACCGTCCACAGTGGGAGTGGTCTCTTTTTACTCCTCTTAACGTGAGCTTTCAGAAAAACTATAGAAA
>VTPC01004523.1:0-20079 GCA_011009095.1 Ignelater luminosus
CATGGTCAAAATAAGTTGATGTTTTATCATATAAGCTTTCAAATTAATTATGACTTTTGTAGGTATCAAACTGTTTATTTCATTATCCATATTCTTCTTTTCAGTTTTTACAAGTTTGTTGGTTTCTTTTTGGTATTGCAGTTTTATAGGTCTGCGAAAACGTGGAGATGACGGTCGTGGATTTTGCCACACAACAGATTTGTAATTGTTCGTTTTGCTTATTACTCTTAAAGGCACCATAGACGATAAAAACATATTTGTCGTCACTGGCCTCTGATGAAAACCTTTGCATATACAGCGTATGACTTGAGCTTCCATCAAATCCCCACTTGGATACTAATGTAAAATCTGTTGAGGGATCTAAGACGGTAATCATTTCTTCTTGAGCATGTAGCAAACGATTTGTTATGTGATCTAATAACGACTGCGCTGGCACTTTTGCTTCCCTTTCCGTGTTTGATATTTCTTTTGGATAACAGTTAATTTTTTCTTTTTTCACTTCTTTATAGGTTGCAAAAATTTCTTTTGCATAATTTCTTATAATGTTATATTGTTTTTTAGACAACTGCGCCTCGATAATCATAGATAAAGCTTGTACCGCAGACACATTACAAGGACTCTTATTATCTACACCATTTTGACTGAAATTTGTCTCACTGACTTGCTTAAAGGCATTAGCTTGTGAGTGCTTTCCACTAGCCTTAAAGTTCATTTGCGTAGCATAGGCTAGTGTATGATGCACGTAACTCCGCTGTTTTTTTACGTTTCGTTTGATCTCTGCCCTGAATGAAATCGGTGTTTGGTCGGCCTCGTTTAGCTATAGAGGAGTACTATTTCTTTTGTTTTAGCAATTGTTGTATTTGATTAAAATCCACGATTCTCATGTGTGTAATGTCATGGCACACTATAGAAATGGTTTCTACTTCATAACTTTGTAAAACAAAAGAATAACTATGTCAAACTAGACATCACTAAAAAGTCTTTAAAACGTGCTATTCAGATCTTAATGGTGAGCCACGAATTTGGGACACATTGTATAAACTGTAAAAGGGGGATGCATAATTGACGTAAACGGAACGGTAACATGAACGAGAATAAAAACGTGAAATAAGGAAAATAAATCTATGTCAAATTTTGGAGTTGTTTTGGGTGTATGATGGCTGATGTAATAACTGACATAACCATAAATTCATAACAAGTCTCTTTTATAGTGTTCTCATTTGAGTTACTGTATTTGTTAACGTCAATTGTGGATAACTTGAAGTAGGGAAAACATACAAAATCGCTCACATAAATTAGGAGATTTTGACATTGACAGACATTATTAAAAAAAAATAAACACAATTTAATGTTGACAACTTACTAACAATTTGATGTATTGAATTTCTTGGTTTGCTAATTAATCAGCTCCTATACATTTTGAACAAATTAGTGTTTTTTGACGGTTTTTAGTGCTTTTCAGTGAAGAAAATGTCACCGTGTAAAACTAACATATACTAGAGAAGAAGAAATTTTGTATACTATTTTATTTTAGGTAAATCGATGTTGAAAATTAATAGAAAGTTATACTATTATGAACTGCATTAGATTATGTCACAAGTAATAAATTCTGTATTTTGTAAAGTGGATGATATTTAACTTTTTTCTAAGATTACAGTTAGAAAGCGTCATTGTTATGAATTAGACGTATTGTCGTCGAAATTATCGCAAAAACGATTTAATGTTCTTTTTTCCACAACGGATTTAAAACGACAGTGCTTAATGTGATTTTTGTATTATAAATTCAGGGTCGAAACTAACATAGATCTAAAATACTTATGTCATTGGATGTATAAACGCGAATGATGAGCAGATTTTGTGAATTAGAGCACAACAAAAGTTAGTTGTTTGTTAGCCTTGAGATATACACATACAGAAAATTTTAGAAATGACAAGTTTGCATTTTGTTAAAACTGTCTTAATCATTTGCATAAGAAACTGGTACAAAAACGTGTGTTGGGTATTGCTTAACTCTATATAAAAAAAAGGTAATAATAGCGTTATTGTAATTGCATTATCTTTTTTATTTACTTTGCGTGAGTATGTAGTTGATAAGAGTCTTGACAAGTTCTCTAGAGCAAAATTTTTATTTGTAAAAATAAAGAGTTTTTGGGAATATTGTTTAAATTATTAATTAATTTTGACAAGTACTTGAAAGTAAAGAATTTTTCTACTATAAAGTAAACGTAATTGAAAGAATCTAACATTCTTTGACTGCCTTTTTTATATTTCTCCAGATAATCAGAATAATGGTTGGCTTTCGAAAATTGATGAAAATATTTTATTTCTTCGCGACAGCTGGAGTGAATCAATTTACTTTTATTAGTTACTACATATTAGGTATGCAACGTATTATTGTTCTTCGTAAGAGTTTTATTACCTATGTTATCATTTTGAATGTATGTATCTTGCTGACGCTTTATTTTTGCAGGTCATTATTTTGTGGAATTGGTGCAATATAATCAACTATGCTGTATAAAAAGTATAAGAAAGTATCAACATTTTAGATTGAGGAATGATGAATCAAGTTCAAGGTAATTAACTTTTTTTTGAAATATTGCGTTTTGTTATTGTTACACGCTTTGTTATTGTCTTATTGTTAAGATAACAAAAAATACTAATTGATCCTTCCAAGTAAGTTAGTTTTATAAGAATCTCTGATCTTTCCAAATATTGTTCCAATAATACAGTAAATTTTCTTTCACTTTTTGAAACATGAAAATTTTTCAAGAGCTTTTGTTACAAAATATGTATATGAAATTTGATACTAGGTATATACTTCTATGATATAGTAATTTTTACACCTTGAATAAGTTTCTATTCATTTTTTTTCGATACAGCACTGAACCGATTGGTAACGGCCATAAATCACACGTCCTTTCATTACAAATTAATCAAACTGATAATTTCGTTTCTGTTTATTTCAAATATTACAGTAGTTTTTGAGGAATGGCGGGGGCGAATTAAAATCAAACACACTAACATAATAAACTGCGACTTATTCGAAACCGAAATAATTAGTTTTTGGGTCGGAAGAAAATATAAAAAAAATCAGAAATATTATGAGTTAATAAAACAATAAACTCATTATAAGGTAAATTACGTAGTTTTTTTTTTAAATTTACCAGATTTCTTTAGTCGCTTGGATTCACAATAAATCTAATTTTCGAATTGAGTGAGAATGATATTTTAAAGTATTACTCGAATTTCAAGGATTTGTTGTTTTAATCATTATGAGATTACCCGAAACTAATAACAAAACACCTTCTTTATTTATGACTACACCCACTTGCAGTTTTATTAACAATAAGTAAGAACTTGCCGACTTGACTAATTTATGTATGACAGCTTTAGTAGTGTTAATGCTGCCCATACGGTAATTCTTGTTGATACACGATCGTTATTGGCTCAAAAATCTGGAGTTAGAAATTCACTTACTTAATACGTGCGGAATCTTACTAATTTTACATCAGTTGTTAAGTCTACTAAACAGGCTATCTTTGAAAACAAATAACAAACTTTGACAACAAATCTTTGAGACAAAATCGAAGCAGTTTAGCTTGACTTACCTATAGCCCAAAGCCCACTGTTTATGAGATATAGGACGCCAAAGTTAAATTTAAAATTTCTTGTTTTTTCAATATTTCACGAACAAGTTTTCTACATGCTTGTTACTCTAAAAGATGTCGACTATTCTACGTAGTCTGTGTTTGATGTCCTTATCAGAGGCGGGGAAATAGGGAGGGGCTAGCTCATTACCCTAAAGTAAATTGTTACATTGCTGGAAAGTTAAGAAATTTTTCTATTTTTGGAATCAGTAATCGATTTGGCAGGAAAAATCGTTTTTGTATTTTCTCCGTAAAATGCGACTTTTTAAAATAAAATTGAATTTTTTAAGAACGTCAATTCAACGGCCTATAGTAAGGTCATATGTTGTATCAAAAACAATACAGTGTGTCCACATTTTGATGCTCACTATTAGGATCTTTGAAATTGTAAGAGATACGAAGTCGGTTAAATTAGAAAAGATTTGGCTATTTTGGAGATCAGTTTACTTAAGCTTTTGTTTTTTCAAAAAAGTTGGTTTGACATAGCTATTCTTTTGTTTTACCGAGTTATGAAGTGAAAATCATTTTTCATCATAGTGTGCCATGATATCTAACACACAAAGTCGTAAAGTTTTATCAAAGAAATTCATTTGTTATGCAAAAATTGCTAAAACAAAATAAAATGTGGACACACTGTAATAGTGCTTTCGTAAAGTAGTGCATAAATTTTTTAAAAATTCAGGAACGAACTTTTAGGAAAAACGGTGGAACCCGTCGATTTTCTAAACAGAAAATATTTATACAGGGCGAGTCATGTAGGAAATATGACGTCATCGATATTTTCTTTAATGGCAAACTCTTTATTTTATTACTGAATTTAAAAGAGCACATTTTTTTTACATACGGTAAGGTAATTATGGGTATAGGTCGCATAAGGAAATTTTGAAGAAAAACGACCTCGAAATTTCACAAGTGCCTACTCCCAGCCTCTCTATTCTACACTCTTTCAAATTTCTCAATTGGGCACTTTTGCAATGCCAAATATTGGAAGTCATCATTTCTCTCATTTTTCGTTTCTTATCGGGGGAAAATCTTTTGAAGGTTTTTACAAACTTGTTGTATAAATCAGCAATTTTGAAAAGATCGAAGTCAAAGCATCCGTGGTTAAATTTTGATTGTGATAATACTGCAGATAAAATAAACTTTGCTTACGCTAACGTTACGGCTGTATGGAGTAGAACTAAGTAGAACAGCTTGGATAATAAATGGTTTAGAGAATTCTGTACGCAAGACTCTCATTTTTTTTTCTTATATCTCTTTTAAATGCATTAAATAGAAGCACGGTGTGTAAAATCGTTTAAATATACTTTTGTTGTAGCAATCAACAGCATGTTTCAGACGACTATAAATCATGCTCTTTTCAACAACCTACCTGTGATTTTACTTACAAATATCGTACATTTGATGGATCATGCAATAATTTAAAATATCCTGAATGGGGTATGGCCAATACTGTATATGGTCGAATGTTAATACCTAACTACGGAGACGGAATTTCCTTGCCACGCATTGCAATTGATGGAACTTCCTTGCCTCTGGCAAGAACTTTAAGTACAACATTTTTTCATGAAGCGAATAACGCTGATGAAATAACATCTTTGGCATTAATGCAATGGGGCCAGTTCATTGCACATGACGTTGCTTTTACTGCTGATCGCGGTGAGTATACGTAATATTTAAATTACTACACCGTTTATGATGTACACTTTCTAATTACGTATGTAGATGGTGCACCAATCGACTGCTGCAACAGTAATGAACTCGAAGATGTCAATACCTGCTTTCCTATAGATATTCCTGCAGATGATTTATTTTATTCTCAATTTAACGTAACTTGTCGGAACATGCAGCGTAAAAAATTTATTTTATTAAAGAATTGCTCTAGAACTGCCGAACAGGTTGTTTAAATTCATCTCGCAGTATTTTTGTTAGTACAAGAAAATTAATGTTGTAGATTAATGGGGTATCGCATTTCATGGATGGTTCACAAATATATGGTTCTAGTTCAGATATTGCACGATCGCTACGAACATTTAAAGATGGTAGACTTTTGGTACAAACATGTGAACCTGGAAAATCATTTTTACCACCTACTACACCAGCAGATGCATGCAACAATATGAACAGTATAAACTACCTTACAGGTTGTTATTGTTAGACTACTATTTTAGGTGAGACTAAGATGATCAGTAGTGAACGGCGAAGTAGTTGACTATACAGGCACAATCAAAATAACATCCGTTTATATTTGAGCAGTTTGAATTAAATTCTTGCCGCAAACACATTGCCTATATTGAAACAAGAAATAAGCAGGATGTTTTGAAAAAGAGTGCAATTAATATGAAGGAAGTCTCTATTAACACACCATTTACAAAATGCAGCCTGTTTAGGAAAATCTATCGAAGTTTCCTCCAGTATTGTCACAAATACTGGGTGGTGCACAAAGTAATGCGTTCTCTTTAAAGTGTGGTTCAATGGGTCAAAATAAGTAAACAAGTCTACATGAACATGTGATCAGTTGCTCATATTTTCTAACTTATCTCATTTTTCAGTAATGTTATGAAGAGTTTAAAAACTATTATAATTCCCCTCCTAATATAGAATGCTAAGAAATAACTGTTGTATAAAGAAAGAGAGATACAGTGTAAATCAAAATTTTTGATACAGCCATACCTAATGTATATCTCTCTTAATAGCCGGTTCTGGGAAAAATACAAACACGCAGTAAAACATAATGCCTTCATGCACCTTCTTCCTCACAGATTCCCTTCCATTTTTTTAATAACACTACGAGGTGTATAAATAAAGTAATGAGGCTGACTTTTTATAATTTTCTTATTCAATTAAAATTACAATTCCACATTGTCTCCTTTAAAGTAATTGCCTTGGGAAGTCACACAGCAATGGAGATGATTGCAGCACTTTTCACAGCAGTACTGAAACTCGTATACTGAAATTGCTCTCAGCTGGTCGGTTACGGCAGTTTTAATGTCTTTTAGTGTCTCAAAATGACACCCTTTGAAGTGATTTCTTTAATCTTGGGAAGAGAAAAGAGTTACAAGGACTCATCGGGGGAATAAAGGGGCTGAGAAGCCACAAAGGTGTCTTTACTTGTCAAAAACTCATTAATTGAAAGTGTAGTGTGACAAGGCACATTTTCGTGATGCAGTACCCAGTTGTTCTTGATGCTTGGTCTCACACGCATGACCCTTTTTCTAAGTTTTTCAAGAACTTTTCGGTAAAATCGTTGGTTTACAGTTTGGCCTTGAGGCACAAACTTTTTGTGAACGATTTCCTGGCTATCGAAAATGCAAATCAGCATGGTTTTGATCTTCGACTTGCTCATTCTTGCTTTTCTTTGCTTTGGTGAGCTAAAACTCATCACCAGTAGTGACACGTTCTAGGAAATGAGGTTCATTTTCAATACCCTCCTTGTTCCTACGAAAGGTTTTTCGGAACCATTTTCGCGCAGATTAGTCAAAACTTTATGAACGGTGGTGCGAGTCAAATTCAACTGTTCACCGATTATTCTGACTGTCAAGCGACGATCAGAACGCACAAGATTCCGGATTCTGCAAGGTTCATCTTTAGTCTGTTCGGTTCCTTCTGAAAATGCCGTAAACCACCTGAAAACCTGGGCTCTTGACAAAACGTTGTTTTCAGAGGCCTGTTGAAGCTTTGCAAAAGTTTCTGTTGCACTATAACCAAGTCTGAAGCAAAACCGGATAGTACAACGTTGCTCAAAATTGATACCATTCATTTTCAGAACGCAATAGAAAAAAAAACAGTTTACGAAAAAAGTCCTACGTACAACCAAATGACTTTTCGGAGTTCAAATTCGCACTGGCGGAGCATCACATGTTGACCCACCTTCCCTCTAAACCGATAGTTCTCAGTGTTGCCACATCGAACGCTACGTCGCTAGTCTCATTAGTTTATTTACACACTTCGTATATTGTTTGTGATATACCTCATTTGAAATCTAAGTAATTCAATTCTTTTTAAAATGATGCTGAGTTTTATGAACAATCTAATTATCAATTTATTTACATACTTATGTTCACTTTTAGACACTCATCTAGAATACACGTCCTGCAATATAATGCACTTTTTATGTAGTAACCACGTTGAATGACGCTAATAAAAAAGTTTAGTATACAAGCTGTACTATCACTTCATAGTGATCTTATTGTAATGAACGCGCTAACGTAGATAGATAAATAAAATTGCAAGGTCAACTATTTCGTCGGTGGTTAAAGATCAATCTGTGGGAATTTAAAAAGTGCTATATGCACAAGGTAGTTCAGAAAACTACACTGAAATAAAAAAATATAATTAAAAAGAATAACATGAAAGCTATAAAAACTTATCTTATAAGATTTGGTCCACAGAAAATAAACAAATCCTAGATTATGCTTGATTGCTTGCTCATTTTTAAGTTTTCTTAATCGTTTTGATCAAAAACCGTGTATCATGTTGGGGTATGTATTATATTCCAAATGTGTGTATTCTCCTTTTTATGAAATTCTGAAAAGTGTAGTCTACGATACACCTTCCAGACGTGTAGAAGAATTTGCTTATCATCTCTACAGAACACAATCTTTTACATTTTTGTGTTAAATTTATAAAAATTATTATTTTCCCGAAAAGTAAACCAGATAGGTTGGTAGCAGTTATAAGGAAAGTTATCACAAATATGTTGCAAATTCCAAAAATCCAATAGAGAGTAGGGTATTCCACTTAAAAAAATTAAGTTAGGTAGCGCCACCTGACGGTAGATTTTAAAATCTGCATTCCTTACCGAAATATTGCGCTGTCCCATTCTTTGCTGAACACACTGTATACAGAGTGCCCAAAAATAATGCACCGTCTAAACGGTGGACCCTGAGGCCTAACATGCAACAAGGGAAATTACTTGTATAAGAAATTAGAGGCTTTAAGTTAAAATCTTTATTTTTATTCTTTACTTAAAACTCAGAAACTACTGATACGATTTTGCAAAAAACAAATACTGAGCAAAAACTGGTTGCAGAGGTAGCGTAGCTACCGTCCTCTATTATTATTATAAGACCTAATATCACCATCTTGTTTGTCAACAATTAATACTTGAGTATACCTCAGAACAAAACCGCGTGAATAGTTTCTGAGATATAGTAAATAATAAAAACAAAATCTTAACTATCTTATAAAGACCCCTAACTTCTTAAGGAAGCAATTTCGCTTATTTCAAGTTGGGATCAATCCATTCTGACCCCAGGAATTCACTCTTAAGCGTTGGCTGCATGCTTTTCAGACATCCTGTATAATTATCTAATCACCAACGTGCGTCTTTCATTTTATATTACCTTTTAATGGCTTGTTACTGAAGTGTGTTGCACCTTTTGGAAGTAAAACTTTACTGTCTTGTGTAGCTTTCATCATCCGACAACAAGTTTGGTAATAGACCGACTGCCCGATTAAAGGTGTTTTGTAACTTCTAATGCTAACTCGAGAACGTAAAATCAGCAAGAAAGTTTTTATGAATTCATGTCCTAAAATGCATTGCTTCCGAGATACAGGTTGTCAAAGCGCTGCAATACACAGCAAGTGTTACTTTATTGGCGGTAATGAAGCAAACATTTTTACTACAAGCGATCATACATTTTTGATGTCTGCTTAGTCATAGAAACAGAGTTTCGTAAATAATTTGATGGTATATTAAAATGGTCGGTTTCTTGCTGGTGAGCTTATATTTCGTAGGATGCGTTGTTTTTGAGTAAAACAGAATTTCGTCATATCTGGGGATGTCAGGATTTAATCTCTAATAATTCCGATATCTCGGAAAGTATGTGCAATATTCAGATGGAATCTTCTGTATGGTTATAATGAAATGCCTATTTTCCACAATCAGTGTTAAACATATAAGGGTATTTTGACATCATGCATCTAGAAAGCTGTGCATGGATTTAGGGAAACTTTTGTTTCATATTTCTCCATGTAATTACACATATAGGGTATTATTTTAAAAACTTTCCATCCTTAATAAGTTGCAAAAATGAAAATATCTAAACAAGAAGAATACGTCATATTTATATGAAGAGGGATACTAAGATACAGAGTTAACTCGATAGTAGATGTTGCCGTGTTTACTCCAGGCCACCTAACATCAAACTCTTGAATGGCACATACGCACTTGCGATACGTTATTATAAAGAGAATTACAATTACATCGATCTACTTGATCTAGAATTATAGCACAAAACATTTCGTTTTAGTAGTTAAGGGTAGGAAGTTTTTGAAATAACACCCTGTATAAATTAAAAAGGATTGGGTCGAGAATGATCTCCTGAGGTATTGCAAAATTATCTCTGATGGCAGTAGAAATATTACTGTTGAATCTCACCTTTTGTTTTCT
Organism: Ignelater luminosus; assembly: GCA_011009095.1. Taxonomy (NCBI): domain Eukaryota; kingdom Metazoa; phylum Arthropoda; class Insecta; order Coleoptera; family Elateridae; genus Ignelater; species Ignelater luminosus. The sequence goes on from VTPC01004523.1 coordinate 10,042, forward strand.
ATTATTGAAATGATTCTCAATCCAAATGATAACAACTTTTCAAAATCAAATCCTTTTAATTTACCAATAAAATTCTCTATAGCGTTAAACTGTAAACATACTGCTGACATAAATGAATAATTCTTTTTTACTTTTATACCAATCTTCACAAATATTTGATATTATAAATCTGTAGGAATGAACTTTACTGAATCCTAACTTGTTACAGACTATCACTTCATTTTCATCATAGATTCTTATTTGTACTAAACAAAATCAATTTCACGAGCTATTGATTTTTGTTTATAAACTCTTACAATTTCTAGGAGACTCTAGAGTAAATCAGAATCCGCAGTTGGCAGTTTTGCACACTGTTTTCGCTCGTGAACATAACCGAATTGCTACAGAATTGCTACGATTACATCCTGGCTGGAACGATGAGGTGCTCTACCAAGAAGCAAGAGCAATTGTTATTGCAGAACTACACCAAATAACGTATAATGAGTGGTTACCTCTGCTTCTTGGAAAGGCCTACATGGCTTATCATAACCTTTATTCAAATAATCGTAGAAATTATACTTACAATTCTAATTTAGTACCCGTCGGTACAATTGATTTTGCTTCAGCGTTTAGAGTTGGACATTCAGCGATACAAGGCCAAATTAAGTTTGTACTATTGTAAAACAGTATTTATTTAAAAATAATTAAACGTTTATTTTAGCATTGTCTCTAATATACATACTTGTCCAATGAAACGCTTAAACCTTAGTGACTATTTGAATCGGCCGGGAGTAATTCAGCAAGCTGCGTGTTTTGATGATTTTCTGAGAAGTTTGTTACAGCAACCGATGCAGAAAGTGGACGAATTCTGTAGTAGCCAAGTTAAGGAAAAATACCAAACTCTTTCAAGTTACCATAATAGCCTTATTTGTAGATAACACAAATGCTTTTTCACGGGAGCAATTCTTTTGGTGACGATCTAATTAGTGTGGATATACAGCGAGGACGAGAACATGGTTTACCATCTTACGTGGAGTATCTATATACGTGCACAAACAATAGGCCTCGATCGTTTTTAGATTTAAAAAACATTATTAAAGCAAGGGTAAGTTTAGAGGTCGGTTCTCCTATTTTACTTGAATATTTTAATCAAACTGGAACATTAAGTATATTCAAAGACTTATTAAAAGGTTTCTTAATCGCGTTGTTCGAAACCTAAACTTATAGTGCTTTTAATGTAAACCGTGCATTAACAACTACAGTAACAGAATAATGCCTAAATCGTCAACTGCTTACGACGTTCAGTTTTTTCTTATTGTATTAAGTGAGTAAGAGAGCAAGAATACGAGGAGGGAAAAGTTTGAATAACGAGTGACAAAAGCGAAAATATTTTATTTACATATGTAACATATTATTTCCAAATTGTTATAAATCAGTCTGACTGCATTAGATATTTGCATATTTACCTGTAAACCTAAACTGTCCTGCTAAGCAAAAAGGCCCCAACTCGAAAAATAAACAAAAGAGACTTTACAGTATTACTGGATTCTTTGCACTGAAATCTAGTTGTATGCCAAGCAAGAAAGTCCTAATTTTGAATATAAGTGATACAGACCAATTTTTAAAATGTTTTTTCTCTACAAATATGAAGAAAGCCAAACACATTTCAAATCTATGATTTTCAGAGTTAAGGCCTTTTTGCTTTGTAGGGCAGTAAAGGCCACGGCTTCAATTCTCTGCTCAAACTTGAAACAAAAAAAAGTCGGAAAGCACGAAACAGGAACTGTAATTGATGATAAGGACACCCAATATTTAGTTATTATTTCATCCTCTGATGGAAAAACCGATCAAAGAATGTCTTATGATTGTAACTAACTCTGATACAAAACTGTAATTTTATTACATGTTGCAGTTCATACCTCTTTTAGAAAAACTTTATACAAGTGTGGACGACATTGATTTGTTTGTTGGAGGTAATTTAGAATATCATGCACCGGGCTCTAGGTTAGGCCCCACTTTTCAATGCATTATTGGAGAACAGTTTTATCGGTACAAGTATGGCGATCGATTTTGGTACGAGATCCGAGGACAACAGCACAGTTTTTCCAATGGTAAATAGCCAATTTTTTTTTAAAGACTTTTTAATAAGATAGAAACATATTGTTTTAGGGCAACTGTATGAAATTAAAAAAGTGACTCTCTCTAGAATTATATGTGACAATAGTAATATTAATGTTGTCTCTCCCAATAGTTTCCTGCTTCCATCAATTAGGTATGTGTTAGAGATAAATACGACTCTGCAAACTCTAAACGGTTTTAATTTCAGGAATAATATAATTTCATGTGAACAAATTCCTAGAATGAACTTAAATAGATGGTAATGCAACCATTATAGTGTTCTTTTAATTGAGTTAATATGCACAATCTAAATCATTGAAAATGAAACGGATGTTACGAAGTAATGCTTAGAATTTCTTTACCTGTTATGGAATGCTTACAGTCTAAGCCTGCTTACGATAGGATTATTTCATTTTCAATGATTTGTGATTGTAGAATAACAAGGGACATAATAGCAAGAGCACGTACTGCTAATGTATTAGAATTAAGGAAAGAATCGGCGAGGAATGCTTCATGTGTGTCCCTTGTAAGTTACAAATTAAATGCAAAACGGAGACTCTTCAATAATTAGTTTACATTATAGTAAACTATGTGATTGTGACTATTTCAAGTTGGCATTTAGTTTGGACTCAGTGCTCACTAACGTAAATTCCAAACTAAAAGTAACCGGAAGGGCATAATCGCATACTATAAACTGTTTGTTGAGTCTCCTCGGTCGGTTTTTAATATAAAACTTAGGGCCGGTCGTTTTCATCTCTTGGTAGCTGTATCTGCCAATTAGTAGCTATAGATGCAATTGTTATAGCAATGATTAAGTACCATGATATTTATCCAGCAAATAAATCTACCAAGAGGTGAAAGATTCCACCGTTAGTATAGGAAAAAATCCAAGTGATAATTATAAATTAATTCGTTAATAATATACAGACTGTCACATATATATAATTCACTTGTAAGGAAAAATGAGTGTAAATAGTTTAAATGGTATATACAGTGTGTCCGAAAAGTATGGAATATCATATATATCTCAGTAAATATGCATTTTATGGAAAAATGTTTTCTATAAAAGTTGTTTAGTGTTTAGTTTTACATTACAGGGCAATACCAAATAACTATTTTTTAAAAAAAAACAATAGCGCAACGAATAATGCTTCAATTTTTGTTAATGGGAAGGTATCCCTTTATTGTACTCATTTGATAGAGAATATTTTTCTCTTTTCAATGATATAAAACTTTGATACACTTGCATAAGTAAATTTTGATTAAAACGCGAAAAATTGTTTGAAAGTTTATTTCAATATTCATCTGTTACGAATTGAAAATTTTGTATAACTACACTCTACAGTTCATAGAAGGTGTTCAAAGTGTGCACTATTTACAGCTGGGCAATGATAAAGTCGTCTTTAAAATTCGTTTACTGCATTTTGAATCGTTTCTGGTGTGATAACTCTAATCTCTGTTCTAATACGGTCTTTTGGAGTTTCAATTTCAATATATAAATCTTATTTTTGAGATGGCCCCACAGACAAAAATCAAGTGGAATTAAATCCGGCGAGCAAGCTGGCCATTCTATTGCACCTTTTCTGCCTATCCATCGATAAGGGAAACTGTCGGACATTAATTCTGAAATGAGGAGGAGCACCGTCTTGTTGCAACCATATTCTGTTATGGGGTACATCTGAATCTAGTTCATTAGGAAATAAAACAGCTAAAGCAGAAAGTCAAATCTTAAAAAATCTAGATACGCATCCACTGTTAAATTATGTTCTATAAAAAAAGGTCCCAAAATTTGGGTTCCAATATTCCTGCCCAGACATTGACTTTCTGCTGATATTGGGTGTGGCCTTCTACATACCAGCCAGGATTTAGCGAAGACCAGTAGCGCGTGTTTTGTTTGTTAATGGTACCATTCAAACAAAACGTTGCCTGATCAGTGAAAAGGATATTTTTATGAAAATTTGCATTTTCCTGAAGCCTATGTATTATTTCTTTGCAAAATTGCAGTCTTCGATCTAAATCATCTTCTAATAATTCTTGAACTATACAAGGTTTATACGGATGCCACTTCTCCTTTCTTAGAACTTCGTGTGCATTGGATTTCTTCAAAGTATGTTCACGAGCAATTTGTCGAACAGAAACATGCGGATTTTCCACGACAGCCAACATTATAATCTCACGTTGTTCATTATTTAGAGCTTTAGGTCTGTCCGTTTTTGGATGATTTTTGACAGAACCCGTCTCATGAAATTTATGCAAAATTTTACTTACAGTAGACTGAGAAATATGGTATTCGGGGTGCACGTTATTAAACAAATTGCAAACTTCCTCCTGTGTTCTCCTTCTGTCTTCATATCCCAGCATCATTAAAATTTCGATACGATGTTTTTCTGATAAATGATCCATAGCAAGTCGTATTTTTGTAACTTTGTTATCCTCACGTTAATCAAAATGCTTAAATTAATTAAACAAATAACTTTTCGCTTCAGTTCGGTTATTAATTGACATTTCTACGACGCATTCAATTGTTGCAACAAACAAAAGTGTATCACACCAACCATAATGTGACTAGATGATATTGAATATTTAAAAGACCGCGTCTGGAAAGGTAACAGATGAATATAAAAACTTTTAAGCGTTATTCAAACAATTTTTTGCGTTTTAATCAAAATTTACTTATGCAAGTGTATCAAAGTTTTATATCATTGAAAAGAGAAAAATATTCTCTATCAAGTGAGTACAATAAAGGGATACCTTCCCATTAACAAAAATTGAAGCATTATTCGTTGCGCTTTTGTTTAAAAAAAAATAGTTATTTGCTCTGTAATGTAAAACTAAACACTAAACAACTTTTATAGGAAACATTTTTCCATAAAATGCATATTTACTGAGATGTATAGGATATTCCATACTTTTCGGACACACTGTATATGTAACCGTGGAGTAAGACTGGAAAATGTGTATACATACATATGTAAAGAGATTTCTTTTTTTTAACTTTATTTTTAAAAACCGTTGGTAAGTGTTGTTTTCTGTTTATACAAGTAAAATTTATGAAATAAAAAATTTTAGTATATAACCTGATATTTACCACTCAATGACCCTAACTTTATGATAATGCACATATTGGATGAAGTGATGATTAAAGCAACAGTGATGTTTATTTGAAAGTTTAACAAATCGGTAGGCGTAATTAAATTTACTATTCAAATTACGAAAAGAAACCAACAGGGTCCACAATTTAACATTTTACACGTGAAGGTGCAAAAGGAGAAATTGAAACAAAATAATAAATATCTTAAATTACAACTAATAAATCATAGTAAGATGACCAGAAACCCTTATCAATTTGACAACCGGATCTAAGTTGAAAGTAAATAATCAGAAATACCAGCAAACAGCTGCACAAGTTCGATTGCCTAGAATAAGAGAATAAAAATGAAATTGGAAACAGTAATCCCTGTGTCCTGCTTGCTTTATTAAATACCTAATATTAAAGATTTTGTCAACCCCTGACGGATGTCAATAACGAAAGAAACTAATAAAGGATAACCAAACTATACATACGACTACCACTACTACAAAAAATTCTCTTCAGTAAAAGAAAAAATGGACAAAAATTGTCAGATCACAAAGCAAGATTTTTTTTTGTATTGTCATTTAACAAAATATAACTTCCTTGGTAGCCCATGTGCTGCCAACATAACAAGGATAAATCATGGTCTACCCTATTATTTTATAATTTGAAATAGATAATACATAAATACCATCACTAATCAGTCAATATAAATATCTAAAATTTTTTTTTCAGAACCTTGTTTCTTTGAATCAGTACTTTGCGTTACAGCAGCCACATTATAAGGCTCATTTAACAAAGTTATCTTCTGGCCAAATCTTGCGTCCTGTCATTACGTTGTGACGTTCATTTTTTGCTGCAATACATATCGATTGTTAAATATAACCTAAAATTTATTTTACTTAACCTCTACCAATCTTTAAGTTGTCAATAATATAATAGGGTGAATTCTGTAAATTTACATGGCCTGCTCTAGTGTTTTATAATTTGAAACAAATAAGTCTAGGGTGCCAGTGAAATATTGTCAAATTTAAATAACATGGAACAAAAACACACAATTCCTTTTTGTAAATCTATATTTCTTACTACATACAACATCTTAAATATTAATAAACGTAATTTTTATTAATATCTATTACGGTCTTTAACTGTGAAACTTTTGTATGCTGCAATATGACTGTCAATGGTGTGCCGACTATAATCAAGTTAATTCGAATTTTTCCTAAAAGAGAAACGTTTTATAGTGGGGTAATCTAGGATGCTGCTAAGAACAACACTAATATTAGTTATAATTCAGATGATCAAGAAACTATCATTCCTATACAATCAATAAAAAACTTCACATCATGCAGTACTTTATAATTAGAACCTTGAAGAAAAAACTGAATGGGAACTACATACCCTTTAAGTCACTTGGACATTCTTATTTTGCTACAGCGTTATTAACATAAAAGCAAAAAATGGCAATAATTGCACAACATTTTTTGAAGATGAATTGAAAATACGTTTAAATAAATTTGTTCAAATAATTTGTTTGTATTTTCCCATGACAACTTATTTCCTTTAGCTAAATCAAGATATCGACTGCTATTGACTTAATGTTGGTTGAGTGTCTTGATCACAGCGTCTTGATATTGTTTTATTATTATGCCATTTTGACTATATTAATGAGTTGATGATTTTATTATTGAATTAAATAATTTGATAAGAATTTAAGGAAAGCGATTAACCTTTTTTGATGAGTGACTCTTCTTTTGTCTTGTTTTTCACTGCACATATAAAATAAATTTATACTATACAGGATGTTTCTTCAAAAGGTAGTATTGTGCAGTAGGGCATTCTGATTTGAACTCATTTATACATAGACTGTTAGGATTTCTTCGTGCTTGGATATTTCGAATTGTTCATATGTAGTAAGTTTGTTATAATTATATCGTTGATGTGTAATACTTCTGCATCACCGTTCGGACTATGACCAGTAGTCAGGACATATTCCGCGTTGAATAATTGGTATTTTTGTAATTGTTTTTTATACATTTGAAGTGTTTCTTTACCCGGATGTTAATATTTTTTCTTGATAGTTCTATATATACCGTATTGCATTCCTGACAGCTGAGTTTATATACCCCCGAGTTTATTTTTATAATTACAGAACTGTTTGTAATTACTATTTTGTGTACCCTTACTTAGTTCTTATTGGCTATTTAATACAAGTTCAAGCTGAATTATTAAATTTACCATTCTATTAATTATGTTCTACCAATTCTAAATAATTATAGTAATCAAATAAGTTGCTTTAGATTTCTGTTAAATCTCAATATTATGATAAATCAACATTGATAAAAACCACATACTAAGTATAGGAATTGTGAACTTTATAATAATAAAGTTGTGACACCGAAGAGTCCAATGATAACTGTACTCTTTAGTCTTTGGTATCATCTGCAATTAAAACTTCCGAAGCTTGTGAAAGTGCTAACGCTCGTTGCAGTTACCACACATCATTTAAACTTGTATTTCCATAAATTTGTAAGGTATCTATAGTATAATACAGCTACTAATACTTATACCTTTTGTAATATATTCTTCCGTTCTTAAAATCAAAAAGTATGCATGGTAGTTGCTGATTGAACATCAAACAGACTAGAAAAGAGTCCGCGCTATAAAAGACAACGAAAATGTTATTATTTATGACAAAATTTATAAGGGTTTATACATAAAATGTAAGACATGAAAATTGAATAAAAACTTCTAAATGTCAAAGATTTCTCTAAATACAACATTTATAGTTACAAATTGAATGTATTTCCTTGAGGCAAAAATTTTGAGACTCTTTTGTTTTTGACTCGAGACATCGCCACATAGAGTTGCCCATGACAAAAGACGTCATCTTTTATGTATAAGGCAACCTTGTCCAAAGTTTGTCCCTGGAGTCTTCAGGGTGAACGGTAAATCGGTGTCAACAGTGGTACAGTCGATTCGAGGAATATAGACAAGTGTAACGGAGTGATGTTGATCGCCAATAATATCGGCGACAATGAGGTTGCGTTCAAAAGCAACGACTCTTAATTGAGTTCTATTGTACAGACCGAGAACAGGATTAAGGTTTCGCATCAAAATCACTCATCAATAGAGTTTGAACACTAAGCAATGAGGAGGTATACCACTAAGTGTAAGGAAATCGAGGAATTTGGTGGGATGTAGAGCACTCTCTTCTTGCACAATGGAATCATAACTTAAAAATGTGCTGGTGTTACTTGTGATCCTGCCAAGGACGAGGTCGTTGATTTTGCCAACTTGATCATTTCTACTGGCTAACACAGTCCACTAAAATAAACTTCAAAAGTGTCTATGTTGGTATAAATTGAAGGGTTGAGTTTGATTAGGTTATCTCTTTCTGAAACTTTCCCCTCACCCAATTGAAGAAGATATGCAGAGAATTGAGAATTTGGATGATCTTGACTTGGGTCACCTTGAAGTCTTACGTTGGTAATCAACTTGAGTAGTTTAGCTTTATTACTATGTGAAATGCTATCGGGGAATAATTGGAGTGGAAGGCCGAAGCGCGAATGAGCTGTACGCCCTTTACAAAACTTATAAAATTGAATAAAAACTTCTAAATATCAAAGATTTCTCTAAATAAAACATTTATAGTTACAAATCGATACAACATTTATAGTTGATTGTAATATCTGTAACCATAGAGACTGGTTTTCATTTTAATCTCATTTATTTAAATTGACACTACATATCTGTAACCATAGTGCCGGTTGTTATGGCTTCGACATAGCCTGTTACAAATTGAGTCTCTTATATTATAGCTTTATGGTTTTGGATTAATAGGCCTTTCTCGTAGAGAGAATACTATGATTAGGACAAACCTAGCTGCAAATTATAACTAGAACCTGCTATACAGGATGGTCAAAATTGCATGCAATCATACATGTTGTTGTGTTGATAACTATTTCTCAACTATAATCTTCAATTATACTAGTAGTTACATGCAACGAGCAACAGCTTCTTTTCGAAACATTCTTTGGAGCGCGTTTAGCTTGTTAGAGTATGTTTTGGAAGATAGAATTATCTAAAAGCTAGTTGTACTGTCACCATAGTAATCTTGCCTTTGCTGCATTTTTGGATAGTTCATCAATTCAGTAACAAAATTGTTAATATTGTTAATGTAGGTACATAAATATTCGAAAAGTATCTAAATTTAAGAAAAACAAACGAAGGAGAAGGTATATGTTCTGTGTTGTGTGAGAAACACGCTACACAAAATTCTGTGGTGAGAAGGGATATCTTGCATAAAATTGACAGGACTCAGATTTCATAGAAAGCAGTATTAGAAATATTTTGATATACTTTATTTACGATTTAATATTTTTTATTTTAAGAACTCCACTTAACTAATACATAATCTATTGGCTTTGGATACGTGAGTATTTTACAGTTTAAGTGTATTAGTAAATTCTATGTAGGTAAATAAGTATTTACATAATAAATAAAGATAATAATTATTAATACAGTTTTATTTTGATACTTAGATTCTACGTTTTAGAAAAACTCTGCTGATTTCGCCTACCGTAAGATTCTGACCTTCTTTATACTTCTTACTCGTTTCAGTGGATGTGATCAAGAAGTTGCTTAATAAATAAAATATAAAAGTCTTCATCTCTATTATTACAAACATGTGACCTGTAAATTATATATTTTTAAAATCAAATATAAGGGTTTAAGAACACTTTCTTACGTATGTGACTTGGTGACGGAATACCAAGTGGGAAGTAGGTAAATGGTTTTATTTTTTTCCTATTCTCTTCGCTGAATCTTTCTGGTTCAAATTTATCTGGTTGATAATAATTCTTTGG
>VTPC01004524.1:0-54243 GCA_011009095.1 Ignelater luminosus
TTTGCTACTACAATAATTCTGTACTTAACGTCACATTTCAAGTTCAAATGCCTGGAAAAACGATAACGTTTACAATGGGAAGGTTGAACAATTTATAAACATACAAAGCACAGCTTGCTGTCAGTGTTTCAATTATAACTTAAAATAAACATATTATAACATATTTGTTTGTGCATAATATCGTATCGCAAATTACAGAAGCGATTATAAAACAATAAATGAGTAACGGTTCAGAGATATATATATATTCATAAAACAGAGCAATTTATCCAGCTGTATGTGAAATTGAAAAGCAGTAAAAGAGGATTTTAACAAAAATCTAATTGATCTAGACCTAAACGTTTTTTATGGAAAAACTCGACGATTATATAAAATTTTAAGTTTAAATAAAAGAAAGGCACTGTCTGATATTTTATTTGGCAGCCGAGCTTTGTGGTCAGGAGGTAATATCTCAGGCATACCTCAGAAAACTACTTATCTGATAAAGCTAGAACTCTACAATGCATGTTTAGTTATTTTCAGATTATTCTATATTTGGCTATTATGTTTATTGTATCTATATGACGCAAGAAATATCTTGCCAATATGCTTTCTTTCAAATCAAATTTACAAAAGAATTTTTTTGAATAAATCGTAATTTTCAGATAAATTCAAACGACGAGAGCCTTTTCTGGAAACAAGAATTCCTATTTCAATTTTATACCTCTATTTATTTTTTTCTGTCGTTTTTATCGCTGTAACACTACTTTGATATGTTATTACGAAAGTTACAACCATTGAATCAGTTGAAATGCTTTCAGTTGCTTTATTGACAAAATAAACTTGAATATAATTTTTCTCTTGATGTAATTACATAGATAAATATATTTCAAATTTAATTTTAACAACTTACATTGTATTCATAAACTTTAATTAAAATAAAAAAGCTGTCTGTCGACATAACAAGTTGTAAGCAATTTGAAAAGTTCTTATTAAATCTTTCGTTCAGCTTTCTTATAAAATTCATATTCCAATAAAAAATATCTGAGGAAGTAAGTATTTGCATGTTATTTCTACGGATAAGAGTTGTAAGATGCTAAACAAGGCGTTGTTAAAAAGACTATCGAAATGATCTAAAAAATATTTTACAGAAAGAAATAAAAATACGCTATTTCTTTCTCTCGTCTGTGTAAATAAGACAATAAAGTAGACAACAAAAATAAACTGAATTTCAGCATCAACAACCGTAAAAGTTTTGTTTTTGTGGTTCCTTATTTTGAAACAACCGATGTAGAAAAAAAAGGTTGATAAATTTCAGAAAGAAAAAAAGAATCTCTTTACTTTTGCTACAAGTCTATAAAAAGCTAGACAATAAACTGGAAGCTCGATAAGAACCACTGAAAAACAAGAATATTGCAGCTAAGAATGTAAGGCGAGGGTAATAATCTCCGAGCACGGAAGACATGATTACACACGAAGGAAATGGACCGTTTAGTGTAATTTGATTTATAAATATAATCAGCTATACCATCCTTTGTTTTTTAGCATGTTTGTTACTTTCTCTTCTCTGCCAGTCTTAAAATGTGATTTTATGGAAAAAATATGTAAATATTTCTTTGTCAATTTAAAAACCTTACCTCTCTCTTACGTTCCTTCAGATGTAGAAAAATTCTTATGTTGGGATTTCTTTGTATCTTAATATAATCTAGTAAACTACATCGTCTAGAAATTTAACAATTTCTGTTTTTTACGTATAATAGTTACGATTATTTCAATTCACAAAAGTTTTGAAAATTTGTAAGTTCTTTTGTATGTTCTAGAAATCCTCAATATACCCAAGTTAAATACGTAGTTTAAACAATCTGAAGGTGCCTTCATTTAAAACATTTTCTCAGGTGTTCCGTCTCTTGTTAAAACTATTTTCAACAGCATGAGAAGTTAATGAAAAGCAAATGCCTTAGAAAAATTCTTTTTAATTTTTAATTTATTTCAAAGTAGAACAGGATTCAATTACAGGCCATTCAATGGTCGTTTGAATTAATTTAAAATATTTTCTAAGACTGAAACCGCCATTCAATTAAATCCTACACAACTAAAGAAAGAAAACCTTTCAATATCGCTTAGTAAAAATTACAGCTTTCGATGAACCCTTTTAAATTCCGAATATCTTTATAGAGGTTACAGCTTTGAATTTCCCAGTGAATTTATGAATGTTTTACATTTTTGAAAATCTATATCATATAAACGTGTATGTATAAAATTAAATACGATTTGTATTTCTTGGAATTAGAAAAGCTAATAATAAAGATTAAAAATCTACAGAATAATAAAAAACCGTTGAGTATTGAACAAAGTACTAGGTTACCTCTAGAAAGCTTTTTCGTTGTTGTAAGGATTTATCAGTAGAGAATTGTTCTATTCACAGAGTCGTTTCTAGGAGACGTGCAGGAGATCTAATTGTTGCCCCAGGAAAAAAGAAAGCATAACGCATAAGAACAATTTTACCACCTCAACAAATAAAGTATTGCGTACTGGCATACGCTGCCGCCATTCATGACACCCACATCAAATATTTACTGTCTATTTACACGAGTACGAATAGTGACATCACAGAAGGGTATCCATATCCACTGTTTCTCTTCGACTTTCATTCTTGTTATGTCAAGAAGTGAAAAAAAGAAAAAAACGCATTGTGTTAAGCTGTTTGTACATATTCGAGACAATGGGAAATAAAAAAAGATTTTCAAATTTTCAATCTATAAGGCGTTTATACCATTTAGATTCAGGAATAATAAACGATTGGTGTGTGCGCTTTTATAGAACAATCCGTATCATATAGTTATAAATAATTCTAGAAAATACTTTTGTTACTAGCTTTTTTCAATATTTCTGTAAATAACTACGCCCCTTCCATCTAGAAATTACTGAAGACCCTGGGTATGTTCAATCCTTTACAACATCGCACCGGTGGCAGAGCGTAACTGCTTCATGTCATTTTTAGTTTATCCGTAATACGTGACAAGTTATGTATATTTCTCAAAAAGTGAGTATTCTCTTCCAGACTTTGTTACAGATTAGTGAAATCGAAAAAATTCAACTTCTCACTACAGTACTAATGAGAAGATTAAATAGAATTTTCTAGCTTTGCGACGATGTTTCTGTTTTTGCTATTATGTATGTATAAATGTAACTTGACTCCATTACAAACTGTATGAATAGTACCTGATATACTCCAATAACTTGATTTGCTGTTTATCATTACAAAAGCGTAGCAGCGTCGGCTCTCACATCCTACTGAATAAACGGTTGATGGCCTATGTTCCAAATGAACATATCTCCACCGTTGTATGACTAGAGATGTTTCATAAATATCTTGACTCGAAGCTTTTAAAATAAAGTCAACGAATAACTTTAATCTACATTATGAACTATAAACGGCAACATTGAAGTTATCAATTACTCACATCTTTATAAACTGTACCTTATTTTCATAATAGTAAACAGATTTATTTAAATTTTTGAAATGTAAATTAAAAATTAAACTTCAAGGAATTCTAGAATTTTACACTAACGTTACATTACGTTTAAAACAAACATTAAAATTGAGGTGAAACGTACATAAATGGATTTATAAAGCTGCGAATGTAAATGAATAATTTATAGATCCATTAGAACGATGTAGTACATTGAATTTATAAATAAACCAGCGTTTTGTATTAATGGCATCAATATTTTAATAGCTATTATAAAAAGTTTAAAACATTTCTGAGTAACAGGAAAATCAGCTAATAAACTGCTTATAACAAAAATTCATTTTGCATTAGGAAAGCGTTTTACTTCGTAGGCAGCATTAAGAAGAGTGACAATACTTACCGCCCTGTAAGTAGTTTATTATTTTTTTATTGTTTAATCTTTTTTATCTTATACACTATCTAAACTAGTATGGTAACATATATTGCTCGTCGAATTTTTAAAAGAAACTTAAGTAGAGTTATAGGCTTTATTAGGTTAAAGACCAAAACATACATAGGCCATTTCGTGAAATATATTAACTCCGCTACAGTTTCATATTGAAAAAAAATTTAGTAAGTGCCAAAATAAATGTACTAACAATTCGTTACAACAGTTTTCAAAAAAAATAATCATGAGAGGAATCGGGTCATGTTATGGATGGTGGTCGACACAGGACCATCATTAAACAATAGCAAGAGAATCGACAAACTTTAGCATTTAGTTGCATGGCAAATAATCATGTTACACCGAAACCCTATTTTTTTAATGTAATGTAAAAAATAGGATAACAGGCGATAAATGAAGGAATCGAATATAAAATTAAGACAAAAAGAACAAAATAATGAAAATATTAAATAACGTATTGTTTATTAGCGATGTTTTATTACCGGTTACTTTCTGGGCAATGGGTTGTTCACTGAGTTGAAGCAGTCAGTGTGCCCAGTCTAGCTCAATAAGCCGGACAGTAGATATGAGTAGGAAAGTAGGAGTTAAGTCCCATTTGTTTGGTGATATCCTCTAACGGGACGATTGAAGGATGGCGTTGCCTCCGAGGAGTGAGATGGAAAAAAGATTGAAAGCAAAAGACCAGAAGTAAATTTGTCAGATTTAATTCGTATATTAACACTAACTAAAATGTAACTAATTATAATTATAAATATGCAAATCTGTAAAATCAATGACATACAACAAATAAATGTTAACACCAAACAAACAAAAATGTATAGCAAATAATATATCATTATTACAGTAAGGTATTAATTTTACTGCAATATTGACTAGGGGATTGATAATAAATTTGTAAAGCTGTGTTTTACCAGGTGTATACCTATGAAATGAGACTTTCAGCTATTAGACCACAGATGTCGCTAGGAGTATTTTTAAACTGTCCCAAATGTCTTATTTTTTTCGTCTGTCATCTGTCAACAATATTCAATTCATTGTTTGTGATGTTTCATACAACAAAGCATTTTCTTCGCTCTTAAAAATGTCGAATTTCGTGCCTTCAAACTACGATTTGCGGACATCGTTGATTTTCTGTTATCAATTGAAGAAAAACGCTTCTCGAGCTCATCAAATGCTTATAGAAGCTTACGGTGGACATGCTCTAAGCAGAGCACAGTGCTTCAGGTGGTTTGAGAAATTCCGAAGTGGTGATTTTAGCGTGGAGAACGAGGAACGTGGCCGGCCACCGAAAAAGTTTGAGGACACCGAATTGCAAGCATTGTTGAATGAAGATGATGGTCAAACGCAAGAAATGATGGCAGAGCAGTTGGGAGTGACCCAAAAAACCATTTGCAAACGTTTGAAAGACATGGGCATGATTTTAAAGGTCGGAAGATGGGTGCCGCATGAACTGACTGAAAGGCAGCAAGAGAACCGAAAAACCACTTGTGAAATGCTGCTCTCCCGGTTCAAAAGGAAGTCTTTTTTGCATCGAATCGTTACGGGTGTATTTCTCCAATCCCAAGCGTAAACGATCGTATGGTCCGCCCGGCCACAAGCCAAAATCAACGGCCAAGCCAAATCGCTTCGGCCGCAAGGCAATGCTGTGTGTTTTCTGGGATCAGCATGGTATGATTTGGTACGAGCTATTAAAACCAGGTGAAACAGTTGACGGTGCACGCTACCAACGACAATTGGCCGATTTGAACAGCGCTATACACCGAAAACGCCCAGAATATGCCGATCGGCGTCACAAAGTAATTTTTCTTGATGGCAATGCACCACCACATCGAACAAGAGCGACCCGGGAATTGGTGGAGACGTACGATTGGGAACCGCTGGTGCATGCGGCTTACTCACCAGACTTGACGCCTTCCGATTATCATTTGTTTGCATCGATGGGCCACGCACTTTCCGAGCAGCGCTTCAATTCTCACGAAGAAGCCAAAAAAAATGGCTCGATGATTGGTTTGCGGCCAAAGACGGCCAATTTTTTTGGCGCGGCATTCACAAATTGCCTGAGAGATGGGTAAAATGTGTCGCTAGCGATGGCTATTATTTTGAAGATTAAATTTGTAACCATTTTTTGTTAATAAACGTTTAAAATTGAAAAAAAAAGTCTCATTTCATAGGTATACACCTGGTAATTAATTAAATAAGATCGTAATAAATTATTAATGACATTAGAAAGAACAAAAATCTAGCAAGTAGGTATTCGTGCTAATATTCTCAGAAGGGTGACACAATTCTTATACGCGTTAACCAAATGTTGAGGCAAACCTGAAGCATAATTGAGGGTGTGACCTCCTGAAACACTAAATTTGATAATATCAACACAAATCATAAACCAACAATTCGGTAATGGGCAGAACGCTTTGCAGATTAATTTAATTTAATTGTATTTGTATGAAAAATGCACCAGTGTATGTAAAAAGTTTAGCTCAGCAACTGAACTGGATTTAATGACCTCCTTTCTTTACAAAGAAAAAAATAAAAGAAAAGTTTATTTACCTTTCTTTCTAGTAATTTGGTACGCAAAACTGTTTATTCTATAATTTATAATTGTATAATTGATCTGGCATCTATAGTAAAGGAAATCAAGGATACATTTAAATTGCAAATTAAATTTCATATCATTTGTAAGGTTGGCCAGTGCCGCTTTAGAATTGAACTTGAATCTCCTGGTTAAAAGTCTAATAACCGACAAATACTATAGCCCCCATAAGAAATGGCTGATTCTCCAAGAGGGTTGAGATCTCTATGGGGCTATTCTATGCAAGAAGACCCGGACCAACAAATAAATTATAAGCAGTTAATATCGTCCTTGAGTACAATACCAGTGCAACAGCTGTCCAAATATCCCACGCAGTTGCCATTTATTTAAAGCCAAACCCAGCTATTTCTTTTTTTTCTGTCATGTTTCATTTTTTTTGGTATTTGTGTCTCCTATCTTTATGGATTAGTTAACTACGGATTTCCTAAGTATAGATATTTTGATATAGAAGTCTTTGGACACGACGACGCTCCGTTTTTTAGTTTAAAGTTCTTTCCTGTTGAATCTCAGCTTTGGACTGAGAATTTTCTGAGTGATCTTCGTTTGAACATTATTATGGTGTTTATCTGAAGCAGTTCCAGAAAGGAGTTTTATAGGAATCTTTTCTGGGTTCTTCGTATCTACTAATTAATAAAAAAGAAACGAATTATTAAATTTATATTAAGAGATCAATTGTAAGCTAAACCTCTTTTAACTTATTCTTCCTATTCTACCTATAAAACTTTGCATGGAAATAGCATTGAAGTTGCGAACAAAGCTAGTTTCATGAAGGGCTTTTCATACTGCTGGTACAACTCACTTTAATATTTAAATTTATTTCATTCATGTACAGTAATGATTTTTTTAACTTATGTCACTTTTGAATTTAACCTATGCCAACATCAAGTTTGAATTTATGAAACTGAATACTGAAAGTATAGCTAGATTCAACCCAAATTTGTAGAACTTATATTTTATTCATACTTTGTTCATATGCATATTTTGTAACGAGCAGGATGCCGTTCCATAGGTTTTCTTTTAGATTTTTGTTTATTACTGCTATTTACTTAATTTAGGAATTTTCTGTCCTTCAGTTTCCTTTCTTCAGGGATTAATCATCAGAATTTTTTGGTTAGCGATTATTTAGTTACTTGATTAATTATTCTCGTTTAGTAAATATAACTTTAATTTGAAATTATTTTTATCCATAATGGTGTTCACCCGGTATAATATCAGTTTTAACTTTATTAAAACGTTTTAATAAAAAATGTGTTCTAAAAGTTTCACTGTTATTAAAACATATAAGCCAAGTTTAGGTTTTTTTATCTATAACCTACAATTATTGTTTCATTAATTGACGGTGTTTTTCTGCTTATTATTTTTCCGTTAGTATTGTTAAATGATTCTTTTCTTTTTTTTGTAAAGAAATATAAAGACTTATGGTTATTTATTTATATCTTTAAAGTGCTTATCTCGAAATACAGACATTGTGTTTGGACCGCTAGCTTTTGCACTAGTGAATGCAACATATCTGTAGATTTCATAATTTATTGCATTTTTATATTTACTCTTTTTTGGATCTTATATCCAAATAGATCTTAATTATAATTTTATTTCTAAAGACTTTTTCAGTATGAAAGTTAACTTTGAAATTCATTTTATTCGCCTGTGTTGTTGAAAGGTTTTAGCTCTGGTTATCTTTAAAAACATCAAATTTTTATTAAGATTTTGTGTTATAGTATTATATTTAATCTTGGGAGATTTACAGGAGTTTTCCAGTAGCGAGATTCCTACGCTTAGTATATAACCAACCTTGACAGTCAGAGGATAGCTTCTTCTAACTTAGAATAATCTAATTTCTCTAATTAGCATTTGTGTGTCTATTTTAAATGTGTTTATATCTTATAAAATTTTACCTTCAAATGTTAATATCTAATTACCGTTATAAGTTCTTTTGGCTGCAAAGAATTTATAATTCTCTCTCTCCAACGCGCTTAAAATGCATTTCATCATAAACCTATAAGATTCTGGGATAAGAGTTAAAGGTAGCTATTCGTCAAATTCTTAGCCGCATCTAATATTTTCTAGTGGGACAATCTTTCACTGTCTGGGCTACAGTTTTTCGGATTGTTTGGTCTTGAGTTAATAGTGAAAATATTTTGGAAGAGTTCTAGTTCACACTTCAACGAAATAGGACATGGAAGAATTCCGGTTTTCGGTCCTATTCACACTCCGAGTAGGGGTATTTCACCCTTAGTGGTTCGACAGAACATCTTTAAACGTTAAGTAGCTTAAACTGGTGTTCAGTGATATAACCAGTGAAGTGTAAGACTTTTGTGTATAATTTTGTGTTTTGTGTTTCTTCCATGTACCTAGAAATTATTTGAGGAATAAGATTTGTATCTTGCATGAAGAACAGTTGAGCCTCTTAGGATGGTAAATTACTTTTTCTTTAATTGGCTCTGTTTATAACATTTCTGGGTTATGTAGTATTTGGTCTTACCGGCCGAAGAAAATTCTTATATCCGATGGAAAGGTTCCCGAGAAATTCAAGCTGAGATTTCCCATTTTGATAACAATCCTGTTAGTTAGTCCACCGTCTTATTCACCTTGCTGTCCGTCCAGCGTTACGGTTTGGTTATCTACGTATTAATCCTTGTGTCTACGCTACTTCCGAGTCGAATCTACGTTTTAGGTCGACATCATCTTTAACAAGGCTTTACTGGATTTTATATGAAGTGTTAAAAGTGAAACATTGCTGTTATGCAGTGCCCAGCTAGTCGCCAATCTCGATGAAATTTGTACTAGCGATTCTACGTCAAAAACAAGTCGATCCGTATTTTTCGGTTCGTCTAAATAGGGCCTTCCGGCCTCGCAAGGAAATATTATAGGTCGGAAAATGGCTAAAATTGGCGCTGCTTCCAGCCTTAACCGATTTTAATGAAACTTTTATGGGTGTTTCTACATCAAAATATATTAGACCCGTGTACAGGGGTTTTTCAATATACCGCCTAGGAAGGCCAGAATAAAATTCACAACAAAAGGCGGAATTCTATGGGTTTTTATGAACAACTTTGTAAACTATATATGCATTAACAACAGCTGTCCTAAAGATTAATTCACTTGATAGTTTATGATACCATCTGATAGATTTTTGCATTGGCGAAGAATAGTTAGATTGCTTAGATCAATTCCAGCTTTACCACTGTGGTAATCAAGGATGAATTTAAGTTTTCAAATGTTTTTGTTTTTCCTGTTTCTCTTACCCGTACTTACTGTTTGTAGAGTATGATGGATTGATAATATCAACACTTCCGTTTTATTCATTTGCTTCGCCACAATTATTTCTGACTCATCTTTTTCCAAATACATCTCCTTTAACAGCTTTAGCTTTCACAACGTCTTCCGGCAGCCCTTTCCTGTTTTTCTGCAAAGTGCCCACATTCATGAACGAAAGGTAGGCGAATGTAACAATTATCTGTTATTAGGATTCTACCACGGTCTAAATAGTCCTTATACAACTGTAAGACTACATGTGTGGCAAGGTTATATTGGCGTGCTTCATGCCTTCATTCATATATCATCATAGAATAGGTATAACTATTGATACCGCGTAGTTTGAAAAGCTTTACCCTATATTTATGACGCTTTCCTGGAAGGTATATAGTGTTTAAATTCAAGTCTACCTCTGAAGGAGACAATAGTTTTATCAATAGTTATCTGTTGATCAAATTTCATTATAGTTTTAAATTTTTGTTCAATCATTTCTACTAAACGCCGTACTTTAAATATTCGGTCACCATCTGGTGCCACTTCATTGTTGGAGAAATGTCAAAAACGAGGCGAACTCTAAAATCTGTTGAGAGACATAGAAGTTAGTGCTATGTCATTTTTATATCTTCGTTCCTTACTCCAGTAGCTTTCACTAGTAGGGTACTTGACCAAACCCATCCAGAGTAACAAGCCAAAACACCGTGTCATCTCTTACTTTGTAGTGGGTTCCACGATGATATCCTGCTAGACCACGTGTGTTGATTTTCATTAAGTATTTGCTTAGCATTACGATTTGTTTTGGAAACTATAAGTTGAAAGATATGATCTGAGAGAAAGCCCGTGCATATATCCACAGGTGTTGTAGCATCTGTAAGAACAGCAACAGATATGCCACTGGTATCCTTATATAGAAATTCGGCTTGATTGTTCCTAGTCACTTCAAACTATTTAGGTGTTGAAGATATAGTTACATCGTAGAAATAAATAAGCGTAAAAAGTTTCATGCTAATGAAGAATAAGAAAACCTATCTGCTAAACACTCCTCACTCGTATTCACTTCATCTTTCGATTCTGAGCCCGCTCGCAATATCAGATCTTTCATAATCGGAGGAATCTTCCCTAAACTTTTCTAATTCTCTTTGTGTCAAAAGTTTCTTGTTATTGAGCGACTGTGATGTGATGTTTATCCATTTCAGCATAAACAAACGTTAGTCTGCACCGACTGTGGAACCGAGCGACCACATGGCACCAAGCTGATTTTTGCTTTACTGTCACGTCGCGTGATCGCCGGTGCCCATAAGTAAAAACCAACAAAAAGAATATCTATACCCTCAACTACAGTGTTTGTATAATCTTCACTTGAAGAAGATGGAAAATATCAGAAATATTCATTTAGCCATTTGGAAAAGTACCTTAACTTTACGTTTGGCTCTGCCAGAATGCAACGCAGTGCACGTGGCGGCAAACGTATTATGTAAAATTCTGAATTTTCTTATCTATGAGAATTTACTTTATTAATAAATCTCATACAGTGTGTCCGAAAAGTATGGAATATATTGCATATCTCAGTAAATATGCATTTTATGAAAAAATGTTTCTTATAAAAGTTGTTTAAGGTTTAGTTTTACATTACAGGGCAATACCAAATAACTAGTTTTTAAAAAAAAACAATAGCGCGATGAATACCGCTTTATTTTTTTAATGGGAAGATATCCTTTTATTGTACTCATTTGATAGAGAATGTTTTTCTCTTTTCAATTATGTAAAACTTTGATTATAATTAAAAAAAGTGTTTGAATAACTCTTAAAAGTTTATTCGGTCTTTTAAATTTTCAATTTTATTTAGTCACATTATGGTCGGTGTGCTACATTTTTGTTGGTTGTAACAATTGAATGTGTCGTAGAAATGTCAATTAATAACCGAACTAAAGTGAAAAGTTATTCGTTTAATTAATTTAAACATTTTGATTAATATAAAGATAACAAAGTTACAAAAAATAAGACTTGCTATGGATAATTTATGAGAAAGGCATCGCAACGAAATTTTAATGATGCTGGGATATGGAGACAGAAGGAGAACACAGGAAGAAGTTTGCAATTTGTTTAATAAGGAATACCATATTTCTCAGTCTATTATAAGTAAAATAAGGTAACGTTTTGCTTGAATGGTACAATTAACAAGCAAGACGCGCTCTACTAATCTTTGCTAAATCCTGGCTAGTATGTAGAAGGGCACCCCCAATATCAGCAGAAAGTCAATGTCTGGGCAGGAATTATTAGAACCCAAATTTTGGGACTTCTTTTTATAGAACACCAGAAACCCTTCAAAATGTAATAAACGAATCTAAAAGACGACTTTATCATTGCCAAGCTGTAAATGGTGCATACTTTGAACATCTTCTATGAACTGTAGAGTGTATTTATACAAAATTTTCAATTCGTAACAGATGAATATTGAAATAAACTTTCACTTTTTTTATAAGATTTTTTCATAAAATGCATATTAACTGAGATATATATATATATATAGGATATTCCATACTTTTCGGACACCCTGTATATGCTTTTCATATTTGTCTACTATAATGAATTCCCGATCTTACCATTATAATTCCATTCATATTCATATTTATATTTAATAATACCAAGATCGATGGCGTCTTAAAACATACAAAAAAAGGTGAGTAAAGATAGTTAATATTATACTCATGACCCATAGTCTCCCTGAGTTGGTTTGGCTGAGCAAACGTTACAAGTTGACCTCAAAACAATATACCATTGCTGGGACTTGCAATTATTATAAATATTGATTGTTTATGAATATTTTACATATAACACAACTAAAATGTAAATAGCTAGTTTAAAGAGCATCGGCATAGATTTAAAGTAAAACAGAGAGGTAAGACGTATGCTTATTACTAAAACTAGTACCGTAATACGCAGCTGTAGCTACGTTTTCATTGAGACAAATTTGCCAAAATAATGTATACGGTTAAAAAAAATATTAAGCACAAAGTTACTCCTATCTCACAAGTGTTAATAGTATTGAGGTACTATTTTTCATGCACATTATACTTAGGAATCAGAGGCCAAACCCTCAGCTGTATAAAATTAATTGATACAGATTTTACCCACTGCGTATCTCGTCTAACTTGTAGTTGTTTCGTTTTTCCTATAGGTACTTATGCATACTTATGTGCTCAAGTACTTTTTAACGAATACTTTTGTACCGTGCGGAAGTTCCGTTGTTTTCAGAGTGCGTTAGATATTTCAAAATCGTTAATGCTTAAAGCTTCAGTCAATAAATCAAAAAATCAACATTTAGATAAACAAATTAATGTAAGCAATGAAGCGTATTTATCTTCATGGCACACTCTAATAAGCTTGTTTTTTGTATTTTGTTCAAACAGAACGAGTTCGGATCAGTTAATGCATTTAATGTGTATACTACTAAAGTTCACATGTAGGTATAATTCTTTATCGAACTATGACAAGATCAATATTAACATCCATAGGAAAGAATGAATCTGATAGTGGTCTTGGGAAACAAGAACGCGCCTGAAAATTTGGTTAGATTAAAAATAGGTATTAGAGATAAAAAAAGTGCTTGCAAAAAGATTTTATCGATTGTAGAAATTCCTAGTAATAAATAAGTCACGATGGAATAATGAATATTAAAAGATTTCGTTTTTGGGGCTAGTTTGGAAACAAAGTTGGATCAAATTTTTTTTAATTATTATTTAGCATCAAAGTACATACTTTTATTCCAATGAATAATTCTTGTACCTTCTATAGGGTTTGAAATCCTAATGGCGAATTGCAAATATAATAAATAAATAATAGTATGAATAAATTTTACAGAATACGGTAATACCTACAATACGTAACAAGATTATTCATTCGTTTTAAGTATAAAAAGTCTTCCAGGAGATTTAATAAGCATAATTTCTGTTAACCTTTGTAATTTAAACAAAAATAAATTAAAAGTAAATATGCAAGCAGCAGTTTAGCGTTATAGAAGGCTCTAGTATGTGAATATTAGTAAAACATTTCTGTTTGTAATAATAACACATGTATGTACAGATACAGTATCATAAAAGTTTTACATATTCTCAACTGACTATTCAAAATATTTTCCAAAGCTTTGTATATAACTGCAGTTTCCAACTGAAATTCCTGAAATTTCAAAAGTACTTAGAACATATTTCAACTACATCAATTGACCATCTGTTACGTTACAACAACCAACCCAAGCAAACCATATTGATTGGTACATTTCCCGAACAGCAATTAAGAAATTGTGTGTAAATCATAGCGAAGCAGCACACATTGTGTGGCACAAGCGCATAACGCTGCGACGCTTTCCGGTAGAACTCCGGGAGTTGGAATTCAGTAGAATCCCGAGCGCTGCCCGGAGTCGACGATTATCGTTCCCATAGCAATTTCCTCGAGTTTCATGAAGTTTTGTGTCTAAACGAAAACAACGCGAGATATAACTAAGGAAAAACTTATAAAAGTATATGCTTCCGTTGTGACTTCTTCAAAGTTTTAGACTCTTCACGGTTTCCGTATGACGATAGGATTGAGACTTAGTGAATCAACAGAGGGTTTTCTTGTTAAACCTTAAAAGTTACTGCGCTAAGTGGTACTTTAATGTTGAAGATTGGCATGACCTTTCTTTTTTAAGTAAATGTTTTTCAAACGATTTAGTAAAGAACTTTTGTTTACTCTTTAAACCAATACCATTAAAAATCCTTTTACACGAAGCATGACAACCATTATTACATAAAATATGTATTAAACCTTTTGCTCTTACGAAATTTGTTTTCTTTAGAAGAATATTTAACGCGTTAACTGCGTGCACGTTCTTGATAGCTTAAGGACGTAATCGAACGTCCTTACCGTTTTCTACCGTTCGGCCGCTTTTATATAATAAAAATAAAGTGGCTTTGTGGAAGGTAACGAAATTTTATTCAGAAAAAACTGGAAATGCTAACAAAAATTAAGTAATTCACTGTTCTGTAATTAAAGTAGATGTGGTCATTAGTGTTAACCAAAACTGCTATACACATTATGGATTGTTATCCGGAACGACTACAATATCCCGTACTTAAAAATTCAGCTTGTAAAAAGGAAACCACTTGACGTTTTTATAAAAGATAAAAAGTATGTGGGTGCTACAAATTTTTGCTCTTTGGGTGCTCCTGGCCACCGGCAAAGCAGCGTACGAAAAGATAGGTAAGTTGGATAACAAGAAAACTGCTAAAGTTTAGAGCTTTGTGTTGTTATATGCCATCCTCTTACGATATCATTGTTTAATTCCCATTAGGAATTCATGAGATTTTGCCTAACTTTGAACTTTCTGAATTTATAAATATAAAATGACCCCTACTACGTAGAGTTATGAATAATTACTTATGTGTGGCTTAGTTGGGGGTTTATTTATATGTTTGTACACCGTGCGTTGAAAAGAGCGTTTTGCATTTTTAATGCTAATGTTTGTAACTATCAGTCTATTTGTATAGACATTGTCAGTTAAGAACGACTACCCTTATCTAACCTGTAGATGTCGAATTATAATTGAAACCTGTTGAAAAGCAACAGTCTAGAGCAATTATTACGAATAACTATGAGATGAAATAAATTAATGGAACGGAAATGTCATTCCTGAAAAGAAAAAGAAAGCCAAGGGAAGCGACAGGAAATTAGGTTTTGCCTTTAAAAATAAAACCACGTTTTGTAATCTGATCTAGCGGTTTTCTTCCTGCGGATGCTGTTAACCTTTGTTCTTTTATTTAAATTTACTAACAAAATTTCAATATGGAGCTTGTTTTCAATTTCGAATTTTAGAAATTATTGTGTTTTTGCTCTATGTAAAATAATATTAGATTCCTGAAAAGATATTACTGTATATCAAAAACAATAAAGTTAATGTCACAGCCCATCTAATGATTTCCTAACTTGATTATTCCACATTGTAATTCAAGTAAAAGCCGATTGTGATAGTAATATCTCTTTAGAAATGAAACAATGTGTAGGAATATTGTTATGTCATCCTATTATAATCGTAATAATAGTGAAGCTAAATAATTTATGTTATGCTTAAATACCTCTTTAGAAAAATTATTTTGTTAATCGATAAAGGACAATAGGTATACTTGCACTTGTATTTGTGATAATTCTCTTAAGAATATTAGAATTCACTGGAATAATACAAAAAGTATATAAAATGAAAATTGAATAAATAATATCTTTTCGAACCTTAGACAACGCAACAATATAGAGGAAGGAAAAGTATTGACAACAGAACAGACATCATTCTTTCAACAAATTCTTGACTCACAAAACTGACTGTAGAATTTCCACGGAGAGCAAGTGATAAAATAAAAACAAGAAATTTTGTTCCACTGAGTAAATATATAAGGAAAAGGTTCAAGGGTTCCTAATAAAATACAGATTCATTTTAAATCTCAACTTTGTAATTTACCAATTGATCGGTTTGAGAAGGAGCGTTTGTGTGTCTGCGCTATCGACCTTGGCTAGCAAATAATTTTGGCAATTAAATAAAAGGTTGATTATAAACGACCCCCTATAGAGGAAGTAAAAATGACAATAAAATGCAATAAAATGGTTATAAAACAAAGGATGCCTGTTTATCAATGTGAGTTTAAATATTAAACTCATAAATTGTCTGCCCTACATCAGTGGCGCAAAATATAAAACATCAGTTGGAATGTTTCTAGATTTAATTGCTAATAAATTTTAACATCAACTTGAGTAAAATATTTAAGGCGAGGGTTTAATTTTAGATTTAGTTAAAATGATGGTGAAAAATAGAAGGCAGCTTTTATTTTCACATTATTTATATAACAAGGTGTTTGCAGCTTTCTACTTTCTCAACTACTAATTAATTATTTTGATGCTTCTTTCCCTATAGGTAATTAGGTAATCTATTTTAAAAGTGTTTTTGTCATTTATGTCTATAAATAAAAGGATATGTTTTTATAAAATGTTATTTTTAAGTAGTTTTTTCTAATAATAATCATTAACGCGCAATTTCTCATATACAGAGTGTCTCAAATTCGAATCTCAATATAGGGATCTCAAGAACTATCGGTTAAATTAGAAAAGAGTTGCATAATTTGGTGCTTAGCAAAATCCTGAAAATAAATGCAAGGTATCTACTATGGTACTCACATTTTCTCAGTTTACTTCTAGCTGTACATCCTTAAGTCAACTGTTTCCGTTCTGTCAAATACATTTAAAAACGTAAGTGCATTTAGTCTTTCGTCTCTTGTAGTTCATTCATTGTCGAGGTTTCTAGTCTGCACGTTATTGCTACCTCTCCATTAGAACTATTGCGTCTCAAACTAAGACGGTGGATGTACCTGAAATGACAATTTTAAAATTGCTTGTTTTCACCAAGAGCTCAGACTTATGACAACATCTAAAAACCGACATCTGTTTGCACTTGGAAACTTTAGAAAAGAAATAGTATACTGTTTTTTGCAGCAGTCACAAAATTGCTCTGGGTTTGTAACAGCCATTAATTTAACAATCAATGACCCAATCTAATACAATCTTCCGTGTCTGCTAGTGTTTTCAACAAGAGTTTTGATGACTAAAATTTTTTATTTGCAACAGAAGCAGGACAGATTATTGTCTTCATTGTGCCGGTGTTTATCAGTGATGAACACGTAGGTATTCCTGGAGATAGTTGTCATTATGTAAATACTACATGCCTTATGGAGTAATGAAGACTAGGTTTGGTATGTAATTTTTCTAATCTCCCTTCGTTTGATAATTATCGGACTTGGACTGTTTACTTTACTGTCTTTTCAGTTCCTTCATTCATATTTTTGCATGTGAACATGACCATCTCT
Organism: Ignelater luminosus; assembly: GCA_011009095.1. Classification (NCBI taxonomy): domain Eukaryota; kingdom Metazoa; phylum Arthropoda; class Insecta; order Coleoptera; family Elateridae; genus Ignelater; species Ignelater luminosus. The sequence goes on from VTPC01004524.1 coordinate 17,626, forward strand.
TCGTCATTAGAACTTTAAAAGCGTGTGCAGAAATCTTTTCCAACTTATAATGATTTGCAAGTCTCGAAACTTGCTGGATTTTGGCATTGAAACACTACTGATAAAAGTCTGCATCACCAGTTACTTGAAAAAACTGGAGATCTGGAATATTGCACCAATCTCACTATTTTTGCTTTATGTTTTTGAAGGCTTTTTCCTTGGCTTTGAATCCTGTTTTGCCCTTGCGTGTAATAAATTGCTGAAAATATTTATCTTTATAGTGTATCCGGAAACGTGACGCCAGCTGCTTGAAACCTTATCGTAGATGCTCTGGTTGGCTGTCAGAGGTAGCAGTGTATTCGAATTATTTTTTCACCAGAAGTAAGCAATGCCAACTGGTAGTTTTTGTGATCGTAGATTATTCCCGGCGCGGCGGTGTTTCTATTTGCGAGTTTCGTTTTCCTTTTACAGTTGCCCATAGTTAGCAGCCTTTTGCTGCAATTTCTCATATCTTTTAGACATTTACGTCTTCAATTTCTTCCTTTATTTTTTGTCGGTTATTTTTAATTTTGTTTAGATTGCATTATTAATTATTTTAGAGTTTTTGTTGATTTTCATCAATTCTATTTTGAGTTTCTTGTGGGAATACGCGATATTATCGACTGTTTACTGAATTACGCTACAGAATTATCCACCATATCTGCAATGTGTATTACCTTTTATAACCTATTTAAAGCAAAATTCGTCCCTCTTAACAAAATGCCAAATTCTTTGAACCTACTAAAATGAGTGACATTTCATGAAAATATTTATCAAAATAATATAGATCAGGTTTTCAGAATAATAAATATTTCCTGGTTGCGGAAATTTCGAAAAAGAAACTGAATTTTACTGAACGAAAACAAAAATTCAAGCTAAGATAACTCGAAGTTATTATCTGCATTATTAATAATTACTTGGATACCATATCATATTAGCCAAAGCTTTTTTTTACTGTAAGTTACATTAGTCTTGCATTGGCAAAACAGCCGTATTCATATACAGTGAGATCAAACCTTATGTCTTCAAAGTTGACTATCCTATAAGAGATCTACTTGTCATTGCTTTTATATTCTTGTATTCACGAATACTATTAATTTATCTTACATATTCCTAAATAGCTGCGAGAAGAAAGAAATTAGTGACTACTCAAATTATTTTAAACAACCACACCGTACCGGTACCGGTAAGAACTTAATGAGCAATTAAATGTTCTCCGCTTACATTCTTGCCCACGAAATAATTACTTTTTTTTTTAACAAAAACAAGTAGTATACAAGTTTAGTATTACAGCTGCTTTATTAAAATATCTTACTTTAAAGTGGCGACCTTCTCTTTGTAGATTTAGTTCTACAACAATGAGAAATAAAATAATTAACGAAAATACTGTGTTAAAAACGATGATATGTCCAAAACTTGCAATTTGAAAAATTGCAAACACTAACACTGTAAGTTTTTATGGTTTTATAATAATAATAAATAAATCAACCACCTTTCTATTACTTGTTTAAATAAAAGATAGTCTTGGAATTTTTATTATTATTGTAGTTGCAGCTAAAAAAGACTTTTATTGGAAATCACAAAATATTTTACCCTAAGCAAGTCTGCCAATAGACGTGGTTCACTTTGGGTACAGAGTATTATAAAACCTTACATGCACGTAAAAGGCCATACGTTTTGCACACAACATTGTGTACTGAAGTCGTGAAATGGTTCAATCAATCATTCACGTTATATCTAGCGGACTTCTACATATTGCATGTGTGAAAAGTAAAATATAATCCAAAATAAACTAAAATAAGTAGGAATGCATTATTTGTTATTTAACTTAACATTTTAAATTTAAAGATAAACATATAAGTTTTTTTGTAGAAAAAGTTACACTACACAGGTAGAAGATTATTTTCAAATAATATTGCATACAATTGCCACTGGAAATATTTCTTTACTATAAGGTTTGAAGTAATTATACTGTACTTAGCGTTTATTCCTGTTGAATTTTGAAAATTGCTTCACTTACACGGGAAATATCACAATCTCAAAAAATAAAGTTAAAAATACTTTTGCTGTGCGCAGAAAGTTGAGAAATATTTAAAAAGACTAAGGATTTGTAGTTCTCGGACACTTCCTATAATGAAATCTAGTACTGTACCGCTGTGATCAGCAATGAAGAAGAAGCAACAACAATAGTATAGAGTATTCTATTGAAAACCAATCGACAAAAATAACAGTTAACTAATCTCCACAGTGCTACATGGTCGTAAACATTAATTGATCAAAAATTCAAAAATGTTGATAACTAGAGTACGTTCCGAAAACAAACGTCAAAATGTATACTAAGAGATTTTCTGCATGAAAATACTTCTAGTAATCTCAATAATTTTTTATTAATCAATACTTTTAGAGATACAGTGTGTTAAAAACTTTTTGTTTTCCAGCTACCTTAAAACCGACGGGAAATACGGAAATAAAGATTTCTACAATCTGAAAAATTTTGTATTGCATATTTAGAAAAAAAAATTACCAATTAGCAAAAAACACTACTAATTGAAATTTCTGAGATCTACCAAATTTAATGTTTAATGTCAAAACCTTTAGTAATGTGTGCAATATTACTAAATTAATATACCGTGTTTAGATGAAATGTATATGTTATTGTACAAATTATCATAAATAAAATTCTAATCAGAGGTGAAAATCTGGAAAAGGCATTCATACTTGAACACCCTGTATCTTTAAAACTTTTAGAATAAGGCTTTATAGAGGCTTGTTACGTGCAAAACTGGGATTAGTAACCCATCAATATACGTAACCATATATCGGTATGTCACATGTAATGCTAGCTTTTGACATTTGAAGACGGGTCGTGGGCAAGAAGGGCCTGGAGCCGGCGGTAGACGGTAGTGCAGATATAAAAATCTGACAAAAAAATTGGGATCGAGCTGCAGCAGAAAGTCGTTGACCTAATCTCGAAGGAGAGATCCTACAGTTGATCTCCGCATCTAGGTCACTGGGTGAGAATCTTATCAAAGTCGAACAACAGGTTCGAACATTACACATAAGGAAAGAAACGAGATTGTACTGCACACTCTTAAGATACTTACGTTGTCTCAATGAGGGGTTAGACTAGTATTATGTATGTAGATAAATGTTGGCGTTCCTTGGCTTCGGAACAGCTGATCACTGAAACAATCTATTTGTACGCTAGTACCAAAAGAAATTTCAAAAAGGTAAGTTAATATATCTGCTAGCAGAAAAAGTGCATAAGGGTACATACAAAACAAGTCAATAATAGATAGATTGGCCACAATAAATTCTTTAATATACACGAACGCCGGCATTATGAAGGCAAAACACAATCTTGATAACAAAACGTTTGCGGATATTAAAATGCGGTCGCTTGTGAAAGAAGCACACCTAAAATAAAACATAAGATACAAGTGAAAGTAATGATTTTTATTGAGGTCGTCACCTCCAGGCGTTTGCATTCAGCTTTGGATCCAATGAAATACTTAAATAAATCTTTATGAAAGAAAAAAATTCGCGAAGCTATAAACAACAATGATTACGTTGGAAAAACCTTGCATGTATAAACGAATAAGGCAGAGATTAAATTGATAAAGTTTGATGGTTTTATCTATATACGATCAAACTAGTAAAAAATTGATAATATTTCAGAACCTGAACAGTTACGCTAACAACTAACAAATGACAGATTTCTATTAGTTAAATAATATTACAAAGTTTTTCACCACTGTGAACTGACACATCAAGGTTTTTCACTAACACGAAACGATGTTACAACAACATGATTCTTAAGCTACTCTTACCCAAAGCTAACTGGTGACGAGACGGCAAAATAAAGGCACATTGGCAAGTAATCGCATTCGCAGCTGTAGAATTGTGCGTGATAACGTTAGCTTCTTCACAAGATACAATCTTATTAGTAAATTTACCGTAATACTGGAACTATCCAATAGATCTCCAAGTTTATGGCACAGATTGCACTCAATTCACTGCATTTGATTACACAAGATTTTCTTATAAGTAATACATCATATTTCCAGTGACGAACGACACTTCACATACATTCTTGGGTTGAAGGCAGGTGTTGAATGCCTTAGGAATGCAAAGCTGTACAATACTCGTTGAAGGTTTGATGCTATAATATAAATATAAGGAACACGGTAACAACGCTGGTTCCTTTGGAAGGCTGGAAAACAATACGGAAGTCGGTACGATAATGTTACTAGAAGTTCGACGTGAGCTTAGTTGGGTAGGTCCGTCCTGAGGACGAAATTGTAGTTACCCACACATTAACACGGCAGTGACACATCTCCTACATTCCAGGGATTGTCAATAATTTTTTATCGAAGACAGACGTTTACACTCGAGTTTTCTTTATAAGCTGTGCGGATGTTATCCAACCAAACGATACACACGGAAGACACAGCGGGCGTGACTTGCTTAGCCGCGATCCTTCATTAAATTCTCCAAACTGTCTGATGAACTGACAATTCTCCAACCCTAAGAGTGGTTGGTCAGACAGTTGATTGGTCTGCCTGGGTTCGTGACACCAAAACCATCAACAAAAAAGTGACCAAGAGATTCACGACATTGATATATATAACAGTATTGCTTGGGCACAACTTAATTTTAGAAATTGTAAATGAAAAATTCAATTTTGCAAAAAAGACCAATTTGAGAAATCTGTCGATAATTTAATAACAAAGTAATAGATTTCACTTCGACAGTCCCAGAAAATTTCCTAATGGTTCAGGTTTTTTTATTTACTTTAACGCATTGTGAAGATCTTAGTGATGTAACATTAAGAGGCAGTGAACAACTGAACCTTAAAATGATGATAAATCTCAAAATGCCCGCTGTTTATCTTCTACATGAAATATGAATTTTTAAACGTTCACCCAAAAAAGTCGAGTCTCACTACGTTAGGTTGTTTTTGATTTTTCTTTCTATTCATGGCAATTCTTGCTGGTTCCACTGAATGCATTTAGTTTTTACCAACAATTGAATGAACTTCTAACTTCACTACGGTAATGCTATTAATGTGACATTTACTATGAGATTACGATGATGAGGATCCTGCTGAAAAATAAAAATGTCAGTTTAAATTACTATCGTACTGGCTAATAATAAGTTGACCTAATAACATTTTCTATTTTTATATTACAAAATAAGCATGTACTATGTATATTATTCTTCCTGACACAGGTGTTAGTACCATTAAAGATATTCACTTTCCTTTCCTTCTTATTCAAATATCTCTCACTCAAATTCAATACTGAAAAGGGTATATGTAGTCCACCTTCTGCATCTGTTATCTTTGTTTTTACACGGACATACATAAATATTAGGAGCTTGCCTTAGGAACCAAAATTGTTGAAACCGGTCGTTGTAGCAGTTAATAACCTTCTTTAGATGTTTTTCCATTCACAAAACAGTTTTTGTATGAAGATAATCCTTTCTATGTAGTTTTAGATCAGAGCCAGGCTGTGTAAGTTTGAGACTAAATACATTTTCTTTACAACATATCTACCCGATACAATAACAAAGTTCTTTGCCGAAACGAATAACAACCAAAATAACGTAAAATTCTAAAGAAACTCTTTAGCACTTCGAAAAGCTAATTCAACGTCGACGTTAACAAGGAAGCGTGTTACATAGAGTATCATAACTTCATAACTCATAAAATACTACCGAAGTTGTTAGACATGCAAATTGTACTTGCAATTGAATCAAAATACTCTTAAGAGCATATTTAAAGTTGAAAACATCTACATCTAACAACGAAAGCGTTGTGCTAATAGAAATAAATTGCACTTTAAATTTTAAAGGTCGTAGGGAACACTTTAAATTCTGCTTCCTTGTTATCCACCAGTTTAAGTGTAATCAATAACGAAAGCATCCGACTTGTCGAAAATGTAATTCGTGACCACTGAACTCGTTTTGGGTTTTATTGGTAAATTTAGGTAAAGAAGCGACTTGAATGCAAAGAATCACACACACACGCATATGAACTTACATATACGTACCTGGACACACAATACAAGAATTCCTGGAAAAATTATGTGTTAGACGAGGAATATAAAGAGTTAGTGCTTCGACCCCAAGACACGACTGGACGATTAATTTTATTAGTTCACCCCTAATACCAAGGGGATTCTAATTCTAACGATAGAATTCAGGACTTAATTCAACTGTTAAAGGCGATGTTTATGTACAATGGGAAGTAAATTACTGTTGTAGTTTGCCTTCAGATGTTTCGTTACGCGTACGACACACGTTTAATTTATTTAACTTAAACTAATTCATTAAAAACTAATGAATCCTTGTTTTACAGGATTCTATTTCTTGCATTTGAATGTAATAAGGGGACAAAATAATTTCACGTGTGTAATAAATTTTGTTTTAATCTAAAGCTTTAGACTAAATCTGTATTTGATGATGAATTCTAAATTCCGTATCGGGCAATTTATTTACCCAATATTAAATTACTGTTGATGTAACTTTAATGCAATTTTCCATTAAATGCAAATTTCGTAGCGAACATTGCATTTTACTTGGCTCAGATTGAAAATCTGTGTGAACAACACAATTTTAACGAGTGTCCTCGATGTTTTTCTTGTTTTTAGATTCAGTGGCCGGAAAATAAGTTGGTGTTACCAGGCGGAATATTAATTTAACAAAGTTAGCCTATACTAACCAGGATTTCGGACTTCTGTGTGACCAGTTTGACATGGAAAATGTTTTAGTAAAAATTTAGTTAACGGTTGACAAAGGCAAGGGAAAAGTGCGAAATTCTACTTATTATTTTAAAATATTAATCCTCTCTCCCTGCTAAAAGCTTTTTATTTATGTTGCGATGCTGTAGGAAAGCACTCTAAAAAGAAAATTACGTGAAACGATGACAAGAATTACAAAAATAAAATTACTAAATTCAATATTATAGAAATAAAATTACGATGTGGAAGATTAAGCTCTTTAAACTACATGCAGATGAATCTTTTATTTCCTGGAAAATTCTTCAAATTTGATTCTTACTTGTTTGCAAAGTTTTACACTACGTATTAAATGCGAACAAAATTTATCAGCTATGAAAATATTGATTTAAAAAAGACAAAGAACGTACCTAGTTGAAATTTATGGTTATCTACAGGTTCAGAACGGAACATCTTTAACAGTTTACTAGTTTCTCTTGAACAACTCTTGCATTATAGATATACCACACAAGGGATAAATTTGACGTGTTGTCATAAAATGACACGGTACGTAAATAAATAATTCTTTTTCGTCGGCAATTCAATAAGATTTTTCATGAGTTGTTCAACTTACCTTGAAGTTGATCGCACCATCAAAAAAATACGTAAAGGTACTTAAAAGGACACGAAAATAACAACGCTGCATAATAAATAAAAACTAAAATAACTGTAAAGATGCTAATTATGTAGATCAATTGCAATGTTTTTAACAAAAGAAAGTATAAATAAATTTGTTAAGAATATTATAATACGGGTTTCGTATGGTTTACTAGGAATCCAAAGATGGAAAGTTATAGTGAACAAAAATACCAAATTTGTTTAGTACTGTTTAAGGATCCGAATCCCCTATAGCAAAATAAAGTATAAAATAATAATATCCCAAATAACTCATAAATTACTAATCTTGGAAGATAACTTCAAGAAAAAATTTTTGAAATAAAACAAGAATTCTAAATAAGTTATTCTTAATAAATTCTTATTTCCTTATCAATTAAATGTTATAATCAAAGATTTCCTGAGCAAATGAGTTTCAAGCAAGCAGACAAATCAGTAGTGCATACCGGTTTCCAGGCTGTTTAAAGAGTTCCACTCTTTGGTTTTAACGGTAAAATAGATTGGACTGTTTAGGATGCCACTCCATGTTCGATAAACATAGTGCTGGTTCTGAGTTGAATTGTAGCGGAATCCAAAGCTACATGGAGATCCGATAGCAGCGCAATAGTGCACAAACGCAAACGAGGGTTCTTGGTTGTTGATATGGGAAAGGTGCTGGTAGTGTTGGCAGGATCCGCAGAAAAATACCATTCTGACATGTATCTTTGCTACTAAGGAAAACTTTGATAAATCCTTTACAAAAGCAGAAATCTGCTTCGAAATATTAATGGTTGATTATGAAAATAAACGCAAGTTTCTAATACAAAAACAATAAGTAAACAATGCTTACCTTAAATTTAATAAAGTAGCCACACTTTATATGCTTATATACATAGGTGCGTCCCAACTCAAAATTGAGCACCTTGGTATAGTTTTCTTATCAGTTGTTCTTTATTTAAAATGCGTAACATCCATTGGAATGATTTTGCAAGCCAGTAAGTTAGTTTTTAGGACGCAACTGAATTTGGGCAATTGGACTTTGAATTGCAATCAGTAATTCTAGTATTTTTCTAGAATTAGTACTAGCTGTTTACAACTGGACGTCTGCCATTAATGAATTTGGAATGCCAAACGAATTTGAATAAAACCGAAAGCATGGTTAACTTAAAGTTCCAGATTGGCTAAAATCTTCCTCAATTTAGGCAATTAATTATGTGGCGCTTTGCTACAAAATCTAGATTTTCGTTTGACACTTTTGAAGGGATTTCTTTAGGTGGACAATAGAACTGAAGTGAAATGTTTGCCTATTTTATTGTAACGAAGTTACTTTGATTTTTATAAATTACAGGACCGTTTATAATAGAATTATTATTTAATTGTTACACTTTATTATTTATCTGCACATTGTACACGCCGACGGGCTTATCCGGTCACCAAGTGGTGCCGATTGATAAGCGCCTGCAAATATTTGTTATGTTGCATTTATTGTTCGTGTATTAATATTTAAGTTGTAAACCGTTTAAAATTAATTTTCCAATTAATGTATTAGAAACCTCTAATACTTTTATATACTGTGAATCTCTATCTGCATAAGGTTTAATTTGAGGCTAAAGATTTTGCGATTCCGACCGATCAATAAATTGTGTTTTTGAACCGTATTCGTTAGTCCAGTCATTAGAATTAATTATATGTAATTAATTCTAATATTATTATTTGCTTTATGGGTGGAGAGAACCACTAGTATATTCCCCCACTAGACCGTTTGCTCCCACGCAGAGCATTCCCGCTACAAGAGTTTGCTAGCGAGGGGGAACCAAACGGGTGTAAATTGGGATGCCCGACCATCGAAAGGCAGTTGTGGTTGCATTGAATCAGCTCTTCTGGTTCACTAGCGACTAACGACTCTATTCACTGCCTAGTGAATATCCTGGGGATATTGAATACCCAGACTCGCTATTTGGTGTCAGGGTGCTCTGTCCCATTTGACCGCTCTCTACTTTTCATCCGTCCGAGCGACACATATTTTGGCGCCCGAGTCTTGTGTTTAATTTAGGGTTCTTGCACCTGCTTTGTACATTAATATTCCTGCTTAATAAATACTGTTTAGGTTTATTGTGATTTTTATTTGCACCGCAGACCTTTCTCTTTCAGCCGTCGACCCCTCTATCGTAGCTGCCCGGTGAGCCTTCGTCTAACCGCCTCAAGGACGAGGTGGGGGAGTAAACCCCTTCGACAAATCTGGCGCCCGAGCACCGAACACCGTCCGACCGGAAGGAAGTGCGTCACATTGTAACAAAAATGCTGTATTATAGCTGCAGCTTAATTGACAAAACTTTATGATTTCATGAAAAGGTTTGCAGTATAATTTGAAATTTAGCAGCACGCACCAGCAAACACTTTAAGCAAAGGAACGCCACAAGGCAAGGTTTAGTTAAGTTGAAATTTCAACAACATTATCCTAGCTGTTGTAACCTATACAGGGTGGATTAAAAAATGGCGCATGTACAGTGTACATCACAAACCGGGAAAAAGTTGTAGTTGATGTGATGTGAAAATCTATTTTCAAGATTTTGTAATTGTGAGAAATAAGATAAGGTAGAACTAAGGTTGAACTAAACTGACAAGAGATAAAGTTCACAGCTTTAATTATATTCGCTCTGAAGCTGATTACACAGTATATTCTTGCTTGCCTACTCTACCTTTAAGATTTCTGTTAACGTATTGGACGGTTATCTCAAATCGCATTTTTAATTATTATAAATAAAGTAAATACTAAAGGTACTGCAGGGATAATGGAAATACCAAACTAGGCAGTTACTGATCTTCATTTTATAAGATTATTGTGTATTTACTAAATCTTTAACAAAAATATTGGAAAGAGAAACAATTACAAAGCATATTCCCATTTCTAATAAAATATGCTATTATAATAAAATTTCTCATTTTAAAGAGGTGGCAAGCTTTAACTTTGCCTGAAGCGACCTAAATGCTGGCGCCGGCCGTAATTATACTGCAAAAGAAATGCGTTAAAAGTATTAGAATTATTATTTCTTAAAATAACCACCTGTTTAATCAAAAGGCATTTTTATTATTTAATCTAAAAATTAAAATTTACGCCTCTTCATTCTTTCTTATCATCATATCTTACCAGATATTAGTTTTTTACGTTCGTCTACTAATTTTCCTTAATTTTCCAATTTTGAGGTTTTCTTGGTGGAAAATTTGATTACTTTCATGATATACGCCAGAACAAAGATCGTTTTCGCTGAAGGCATTTATTACATCATATAATAAGGAAGTTTATCGTGTAATTTTTCTCTCTTCTGATTAAAATATTACAGGAGCTGAAAAAGCTTTAAGAAAACTCTTATTACGTACCCGATACGCACCCCTGTTTAGCTCGTAATGCTGAAGTTATTTTAGAAAATTGTTGAATGGTAAAGCAGTGTGTTTTGAATAATCTATGTTGTTTGCACAACAATGATTGATGGTTAGAAAATAGTAGGTATTCTAACCAGTAATTATATCAGAAAGTGGAACAACGACTAATATTAGTAATTTCTTGAACTGTGAGAGTTGTGAAAGAAAAACTACGCAAAGTTTAATTTTTTTTCAAAGCAGCTATAACTGCTTAATTATAAAATCAAAAAGCAACACTGTTTTTTCAAAATTATTTATTTACTGTAAATGAAATTCAGTTTATACTGGTAGAACTAAACTTTTTGTTTTCCTTTAAAAAAAATAACAACCCAAAAGACGAGCAGACGCAAAAGAAATGTAAAATTATAAGTTTAATCCAGCAATTTCACGGTAAGAACAGGCGAGCAAATATTTATCAAGTCAATATAACAAGGAGTTTGCAACAGACGATTACTTCAACAAAAACAAGTCTTGTGCAAACGCCGAATGAAAATGTCGTGCTTGGCGAATCGTGCTTTTAAAGAGTTGTAAGAGAAAATACAAAAGAAGGTTGCAAAAAGTGTAGGATTTTCAATTCCAGCATAAAAAGCCATATTCGTGGATGTTTGCTTTATGCATCAGAGCGATAATCGTCGGCCCTGCTCTTGAGAAAATGGTGCACGCATTTGAATTTCAAACAATCAAGCTCTCACACTTCTTGCTCGTAATAATTTCTGTTTCCTTGAGTTTGTTTAATTTTCTTATATGGCATAAAATTTATTTATTATTTGTATATGAAAACTCTCCTTTGTTTGCCTATTTTAGATAAAAAAAAAATGGAAAATATTTAGTACATTTTACTCTCACTTAAAGTTTAATATATGACAATGATGATAGCACCGGAAAGAGCATTTTATTCGTTATTTCAGGCCTGCTTTTCCGGAATCTTAAACTTATGTAGGATGTTATTTCACTCTGTTGCCTTGCAATAAAAAGGAGAATGGGGATGACTCTCATGAAAATAGAGCGGTCTAACTTATATTCACTATTTATTCTCTTAAATGTCCTTATCTTTTTAACAGCTCTGAACTAGTAAAGACAATTCTTTAGTTTAGTGACTACAATAAGGATACAATAATTGCCACTTAAAACTTGTTTTGAAATTAACCACGAAATTCTCTGCAAAAAAGCCATAAATCTTGAAACACAATAACAGTTAGCGTATTTATTAGTAAAACTTCAAGTCTTGAATGACAGATTGAAGCAGCTTCTACTAATTCTTGTTTAAATAGTTTCACAGTCTGTTACGAAACTTTTTGTTTATTACGAGGGTGGTCTGAAAAGTTTCCGACCTCAACGTGAAGATGGCAGCACTCGTAAATAAAAGCTTCTGAATTTCGTTGTTCATCTGTTAACAGTTACTCACCAAAGTTTCAGCCATTTTGGACGCGCAGTTTTTATGTAACAGTTGTTTGAGTGAGTTGATGTGAGGTTTTTTGTGAAAATGGACAAAATCGAGTATCGAGCTGTCATTAAATATTTGTTTTTGAAAGGCAATACGCCTTCGCAAATAAAAGATGAGTTGGATTCTGTGTATGGGGACTCTGCACCATCATTTACCACAGTGAAATTCTGGGCTGCTGAATTTAAACGTGGCCGTAAGAGCTTGGGAGACGATGAACGTTCGGGACGTCCAAAAACTGCAACTACCGACGAAAACATTGCCAAAGTTCACCAAATGGTGCTAGACGACCGCCGAATTAAAGTGAGAGAGATAGCAGAGGTTATGAACATGTCAAAAGAACGTGTTTGTCACATATTAAATCAACATTTAGGCATGAAAAAGCTGTCCGCGCGTTGGGTGCCGCGTTTGCTCACGTTAGACCAAAAACGTGTTCGAATGAATATTTCCAACGCTCTTTTGACCCAGTTTAGGCGAAATAAATCCGAGTTTTGGCGCCGATTAATTACTGTAGATGAAACTTGGATACACCATTATACGCCCGAAACAAAAATACAGTCCAAACAGTGGACTGCAAAGGGGGAACCGGCTCCAAAAAAAGCAAAAACTGTTTTTTCGGCTGGGAAAGTGATGGCGACTGTTTTTTGGGATAGTCATGGAGTTATTTTAATCGATTATCTTCAAAAAGGAAAAACCATTACAGGAGCATACTATGCATCATTACTTGACAAGCTGAAGGCAGAACTTGCGAAAAAAACGGCCACACCTCAACGGTTGCCATGGAGAAAATCCACGAATTACGGTTTGAACTGCTTGACCATCCGCCTTACTCACCAGATATAGCCCCAAGCGACTTCTTTTTGTTCCCTCATCTAAAAATTGCGCTCGGAGGACAAAGATTTTCGTCAAACGAAGAGGCAATCACCTTCGTGAACAATTATTTTGCAGAGAAAAATGCCGAGTACTATTTGGACGGGTTACAGAGATGGAAGCATCACTGGGAGAAGTGTGTAGAGTTACAAGGAGACTATGTTGAAAAATAAAAAAAAATTTTCAGAAAAAATGTCTTGTATCTTTGTTAGGTCGGAAACTTTTCAGGCCACCCTCGTAAATAGGTATTTTATGGTAGAATAGAATTTTCCACTAAAGAATCTTTCACCTTTCTATAATTATTTCAAGATTACATTTGTTATTCTAAAGGTTTTCATTTTTGTAAAACATTGTAATTGTCAAACTCAATTATATGGAATTTGAAGCAAAAAAAGTAAATCTAGAGACGACAAATTATATTCTTGTCAAAACCGAAAATAGCTAGTTAGTATAAGTACATACAAAGGGCGCAAACATTAAATACCAAGGCAGGCATAGAAGGGGCAGCAAAGACCAGCCGGCCGGGGAAATGAGAAATCCTGCCGATCCACAATGCGGTTTCCTAGTAATACTAAACCGTAGAATCTCAATTTCGAAAGGAGATTACAGATTTTAGTGATTAAAAGAAGTAATGAAGCAAAAAATGATTTTATTCCAGTTTCGCTTGAGAACATGGCACTGCTGTGCTGGTCCACCGAAAAAATTTCGTGTCCTACTAGTAACTTTTGTTAATATTATACACGTTCTACAATATAATTTATGAATCTCATTTCCTGATGAAGATCACAATTATTATTTTCCTATTTTCTACAAGCTATCACTACAAAATAACAAGAATTTCCCAACAGATTCTATTTAAAATAGTTTCACAAACTCATTTTGCCTCTTCAAAACTGTTCTCATTGCGCACTTACACATCGACCATTTTAGTTTTCCAGAAATGTCCAAATAATTTGATATTTCAAATATAAACCCTGCTTACCCAATTGGTTTAACCTGTGTAATGCGTTAGTGACTTCATATCTATTTACTCGCAATGATATTTTCAACGCAATCAATGTACCAGTTAACTGGCGTAATTTATTTTTCATTACTTTCAACTTTGCAATCAACTGCAAACGACCCGTGAATCTTTAACATGCATTGATTAATTCATTCCATAAACGTATTTACGGTGTGGAAGTATACATAGTTGGATTCAAATCATAATTTGCATAAGACAAAAAAATAAACAAATTATTTTAGTACAACCTGAATAAATACCAAATACAGGGTCTTCTTATATATTTCACATATATTTTTCGGAATTTTTAGTTACAAAATGTAATTAAACTTAATAAAATGAACGGATTGTTTAGTTCTACTTGCCCACTCGCTCAAAGCACAACTATCATTTGTCTAGCTATCTTTAGTGACGTTTTGAGTAGAATTCGCAGAGTGTTCAAAAGACACAGGATTCTTCTAGCAAATAAAAAAAGAGGCCTGTTTAGTCTTTCGTAAGATACGTTGTATATTATAAATTATAATATGATTATAATATAACAGTTTTGTTGTTTTGCTAAATGTGAATCTTAGATTGTTTTAGAAAATAAATTTTTAGGCAGTCTAACCATGAATTTGAGGTGTTAATTGGTCTTGTCACACTCTGTTGCCATGCCCTGTGAAGGGCGTTTTGGTTTATTATTTTACATTTTTAATTTGCCTCTTTTTCGTGTATCTTCTATTTTACCGGAGTTCGAACCATGGATAATAATCGCTAATTCGATTACTACGCTCTGTACTTGAACCACTGAGCTATTGGGGTGGTGAAAAGCAAAGTCAGTTTCCGAAATGTAGCGACAAAATATCGTGTGGCAATAGCCCAATTAACACCTCAAATGAGAAACCACCCTCATCAACTTTTAGACAACATTTAACCATGGATTGTTATGTTGATGTAAACTAGGTTTGTAGGTTTATTTGCAACTTGCATGAAAAATACTTTCACACCTTTACGGTTTTTGTTAAACTTGTAAATTTCATTCCACGTAAAAGTAATATCTTGTATCAATCTTCTTTTTTAAACTTTTATTTATAAAATAAGCATATGTTACAGAAAAAAAAAAGATAATAATTTAATAAATAATGGCTTTAATCACATTAATTAGCGTAAATTTAATCATCGCTTGATCATTCCACATCAATTCAACCCTTTATCTCAGATTCTTTTAAAACGTGATATACTTATTTCTTTGTGATATTAAATGGCCATATAAACATTTTGAGGCTAGTTTATCTGGTCTTAATTTTACAGCTTTTCGAAATTTAAATAAGTTTTCGCTCTTATGGTTTTTCAACACTTGCCTTGTTTTGTTTAAAAAGTCTATCTCATTCAAAAATCATACAATCGTTTTGAATTTTTGAGATTTGTCAACAAATGTATACTAAGAATTATTAATAAAAATACTGGAAAACTCAGTATGTGTTTGTTGATCAAGAAAAAAGTTAATATTGTTTATTGTTTTGCGTGTACAATAGCACATTAGCAATCCATTTATCAGTGTGAGAAGAACGGTACCACAGTAAAAATGTGTTTTTAATAAAGCTAGAGATATATTGTAGCTTGCAAAGCAAAAAAATTAATGGCTTTATCATTTCTTAAATCAAAATCCGTGGAATAGTTTATGAAATATGAGCTTTCAAAGTGAGAGGTAGAGATAAAACTGTGGGCAAAAATATTAGAAACGTACGTGTTTTATATTTGCTAAGCTGCACATTAACGAAGTAAAAACTGTTATTCAAAATCCAGACCTTTTTCTTTAAGATAGTGAACTCCGAGATGGTAAAACTCTTTCAAAACCTTTAAATTGCAAAGTTTTATAACATTTTACGTTCTTTTAGGTGACGTATAGTAAGAGTTTCTATTTACGTTTATTCTTTACTCCCGTCTAGCTTTTTATATTACCTCGAAAATCATAAGAGCAAGAATTTATTTAAATTTTGAAGGGCTGTAAAATTTGAACAGGATGAGCTAGAGTCATAATACTGTATAAAGACACTAAACACCATAAAACGAATAAATATCCCGAGTTTCTAGAAAATGTGAGATTATGGGCGTCAAAACATTTTTTTGTGGTTGAACTGATGTGGAATGATCCCGCTGTGAATTCGCCATAACGATAAAAATTCTTATAACAAACGCATTGCCAAGGAAAATTTTCTAGCAGTAAGAATTGGTTCCAGCTGTATACGGAAAATATAAAAATATACTGACTTTGTTAGATATTAAATTACAAACATAACGGTGTTTTCAGATTAACAGAAGGGGGTTCCATGTTACCATATGAGGAGAAACGACTTATTTGTGCGTGGCAAACATTAGATCGATCAAATCGCTATTAACGATGTTAGAGCTTTGGACGGGAGTTCCCGAACAATCTGTATATTATAAAGTGTCAAAACCAATAAAGTGTTAAACTAGATAGTAACTTATTGAAAGAGAAGTCGCTTCCAATTGAAAAGTTTCTTAAAGCGAAATTTCCTAGAAGGTATTTTTGAAAAAAGTTTTACATCAATTCAAACACAGAAATTAACATTTTAAATTCTCTCACAACCCTATTTTGAACTAAACATTGGAATTTAAACAGTAGTTATTATGTAAATCTCAATACCAATGTGACATATAACTTTTAGATTTTCATACAAAATATTTAGAACAAATGCAATAAGGTAAGTGTACACAAATATAGAAAATGCTTTTTGATCAATTGTTAATAGCCAGATCATTATTATCATTGGTGCCGATGCAATGAAAATTTTTCTGTTCAGTTAAGTGAAATTTCTAATTTTCAAGCACTAAAACCTTTCTTATTATTTTATCAACTGCAGAAGTCTCGTTCTGAAGTTTTTATTTTATTTACTAGACTTTCAAGTTTGGTAGAAATTTTTAATTTTTAAATTGAACACCCTGTATATTCTTATAATTCACTATCCCTTACTTGCTGCTAATTTTAATAAGATAGCATTCTACCAGTATATACCTATCAATTCTAACGCCATTTATTTTAAATCGACGTTTTCTTCTACAGCAATACCATGCGCATCGAAGCCATCATGCACTCTATGAATATTTTTCTTCCACCGCTTATGAACGTATTAGGATATTCAACTTACAAACTGGCGAGATACCTCACTGATATATTGAAGGACTATACTGTGGGAGAATTTTTTCACACATTCTAAACTTCTTAAATTTTGTTCAGCTGATATCCAAACTCACCCTACAACAGGAAGATTTTTTGGTCAGTTTCGATGTGATCTCACATGATTCCGTGGTTATCTATTGAATCACGATAGAAAAGCAATGGATCTGGCAATCTTAGTAAAAGAATGCTTAACTTCAACTTACTTTCTGCTTCGAGAGCTACAATGAGCTATTCGCTATCACCAACAGTTGCTAATATCTTCATGACCTTTCTTGAGGCAATTGCTCTAAAGACATTTGGAGTCTAGTCCAATGACTGGGTTTGGCACGTAAACGACATCTTTATCGTATAACCGCATGGACGACATACGTTATCTTAGATTCTTGATCGTCTTAACAATCAGCAACATTCCTTGTCTCGATATTCTTGTCATTGGTCTACCTGGTGACAGCCTTGACCAATCGGTATATCATAAACCTACACACGTCAACAAATAGCTTCTTGCCGACTCCCATCGCCATCTAGCGCAAAAACAATCTGTGAGCAATTTTCGTTTTACAACTCAACATTGGAACATGCTCAGGACTGTCTTTTCAACAATGGCTATACCAAATACGGATATACACAAGGTTAGCAAGCAACGCCTTGATATTTTTTTAAGAGAAGTTCTTCAGAATGGAACTACATCCATCTCCACCGTTTTCTGCCCATATAGCCTCAAGGTGACAAAGCACAAATATCACAGCGTCTACCTTCTTCTAAGGATAAACACACAACACTGTCATTTAAAGTCACGCCATATCAACACGAGACAGGGCATAAGATATCGTTTGAAGATGCGCCTATTATTTCAAGATCATTGTTCAATTACACCAGAAAGATAAGAAAAGCAATAGAAATCCAGAAACATCTCAATAAGGCCAATCTACTCCGCGCTATTTGGAAATTAGTCTGCGTGACGACTTGTATTACCTTTTGTATAAAAACCCCACTTTCACCATTCTTGTCAGAAGAGTTTTCTCTCTAGAGTGGTTGACATGTCAAATTACCATACTCCTCTTTAGTCCCTTGAAGAAGCTCATCATGTAAGTGAGCGAGTGTATACTTAGTCTCGCCATAAATTCTGTCCTTAATACACAAACGACTATTTTTTACAATAAAAAAATTATTTATTTAGTACATATCAAGGATCATACGTACAACTACTCAAAATGTCTACCCTTTGCTTTCACACACTTCTTCAAGCGGACTGGCCATTCGTCTATTGTCATACACACTACTTCCATCAGTATCGAAGTAACTGCCTTCACTAAATCAGCCTTTAACGATTTGATATTTCGATTATGTCTAAAGCAGGCCTTCTCCTTCAAAACAGTTCACAAGCGGTAGTCCAAAGGATTGAGATCCGGACTTTCAGAGGGCCAATCTTCAGCAGAGATAAACTCCGGTAAATTTATTTTTAACCCGCGTTGTGTTGCTTACCTGCAAATAAGATATCACTTAAAGGCTTTACCACCTTTTCTAAAATGTCGCTCTGGTAGTCTGTCGCACGAGTTTTGACCCCTTTTTCACAAAAATGCAGTTGAATGACCCCTTCATACGATACTCCCCACCAAACCATCACTGAAGCTGGGTGATGATCTCTTTTCATCTTTGAGATTTTCTTAGCGGCTTCCCGGGAGCTGTGGGCATAAACCTTATTGTTTTGCCTGTTGTACTTTTCCTTGACAGTAAAAATCTTTTTGTCTGTGAACAGAATGTGTTTGTGTTCACCGTTTGCGTGACGCTGAACCAACCTTTTTGTTCGTGTAGCTCTAATATTGCATAATGCAGCTGTTCAGTGCTTTTACAGTAAGCTGCGAGTCTTAGGTCTTTCTTAATAATCTTCAATATGATTTTCGGAGAAATCTTCTTCTCTCGGGCCAAAATCTTTTGCTTGGAAAGTGGATTTCTGCGAATCCGCTCGGCCATAGCTTCGCGTGGTCAACCACTTCTGGGCCTGTCGCTGACGGAGGACATCTCAATGTACCGATTTATGGACCGATATATGAATTTATTGGTGATTTGTAGTTGCAATTACCGCGATACGGTTCTCTTTAACATCCCACTCCGTGTTTATTGTGTGACAGATTGACACGAAATAACTTGTTTACAATAACTCAGACCCTTCTTGATCTGTTAATGTAAAAACGTTTTCATGAGTGCAACTTAAAATGCTTTTAGACACCCGTTAGGGATAGAATTTATGGCAAGACTAAGTATAATATTTCAACAATGACTCGGTTTAATTCCGAAAGTCGTCGCTTTATTAATGACTCGGACCGTGAAAGTCTTTGGGATCGTTATGTTATTCATTTGTTTACGTTGCACTTTTTCGTCCGCCTTAGTAATCAAGCAAAATCAGTGTATTTTTATTGCTACAAAGATAAATTTTAGTTTTGGTGTTTTAACTACAAGTAATTATAGAAGTTCTAACTAAACGAACTTGTTAAATAAGGTGGTCAAGAAATGCAAACTGTATCTTTTTTTTAATTGTTGCAGCAGGATACCCTGTATCTGTACAATGATCTAAAGAGCATAAAGTTGGTTTGTATCTGCTATCAGTAAAACGTATTTTGGACCTACAATAAGTAGCATAGGAGAAGAATCACTGAAACTTCTTTAAGAATCAAATACCATTAATTGTAACATACATAAGAGACAACATCCGCAGTATTTCCAATAGTTTATTACGATAGGGATATAATATCGTCTGATTTTTAAATTAAATTCATTTTCCTGTTTTTATCCGGCAGTTTATAGAATTCTTTGATAACCTAGTTGCATTTTAAATTGTTTTTATAAAGCGGTGAAAAACAGGCGAGCGAACTGTGGGGGAAAACTACCTTCAAAAAGAACATATCAAATAATTACATCAGAATGTGTTCCTTCTACCAATATTTTTTCAGTCAGGCAAGTTTACTCTTTTGTAGAAATTAAAACAAAACCGTCAAAGTTATTAAAATAAAAGTGTGAAATATTTTCAAATTTGATTAAGTTTTTTTCCAAACATTAAAAACGAAGTGGATAGAATGGAAATGTTGGAGATAGTAAAGGTAGTTGAGTTATGTTTGTTTTATTGGTTTGGCAGTTCTGTTATAATTAATAGAGTTCAAGATCTTAATCAATTATGACTTCCAGGAAATTTTAGTTAAAACGTAAGAACATTTCCCATAAAAGCAGTTTTTGACTGATTTTAATGAGCAGTTTCTGCTGTTTGTTATAAAAGTAAATTACCTTTATTAAAAAGATATTTGAAAAATTTTTAACTAGATAAAATGCAAATTGTAATTAACAAGGATTAAAATGTAATTTTACATTATTACACACTAATTAAATTATTACACCAATTAACTTTAAAGTGGTTCGATTACTTCCAGGGTAAGCTAAATTTTAATTAAATTAATGCCATTTTATTAACGTTTAGGCTTTCAAATTTAGTTTTCTATAAAAACTCGGTGTAAAGTCGCATTAATCAGAATTAGAATTTTGTTGATATAAATGATAAAAGTTTTACTTGAGTTCCATTATAGCATTAAAGCATGTAGGTATGTAAACAAAAACAGGTATAACAGACTTGTTTATGTTTAAGAAGAGTAGATATGTATACGTAAAGGCATCAAAAATGCTCTTGTAGTAACCAAAGAATCGCTTTGACGATTTTGGCATAGTAAACTAGAGTTTCTTTAATGTAAATTTGAAGTTTTTATTCTGTTTTAGCGTTAAGACACGAACTCGGTTAACTCTTTCTAGCACCCTGTCTCTCGTCTTACCCTGAATGTGCTAAACAGATAAAATGCATCTGTCCTTGTTTAATTCAGTAAAATAATAGCAAACACGTGAAAATTGATTTTTAAGATTATGTTTATTTTCCATAGTCATTGGCGCACTTAATTAGAACTATTTTGTGTTACCTTTTTAATATGAATTCCCATTATTCTAACGTATTATATGCGAACATACTATCTGCCTCTGAAAATTGTTTATAAAAAATACATTATAAGTCGGTTCAAGAAACGCGCTACAAATCCTTTAATTTAAAATTTATAAAAAGCAGTTACTGAATGTCGGTCCAACCATAAACTACAGAAATCTCTGCAAAAAAATCACAAGAGAATTTACCCACGAATACCTAAGGAAAATAATTTATTTTACACCATATTCAAACAGGCCATAACAAAACCCAGAAAAGGCCCACTGAAATGTTAATAATGTACTATTACGGACAATAAAAAGTAAACGACTCTTGAAGCAATTTTATTCAGTTTAAAGCAACGTAATTTGGTCTTT
Source organism: Ignelater luminosus (assembly GCA_011009095.1). Taxonomy (NCBI): domain Eukaryota; kingdom Metazoa; phylum Arthropoda; class Insecta; order Coleoptera; family Elateridae; genus Ignelater; species Ignelater luminosus. Next base: position 39,261 of record VTPC01004524.1, read on the forward strand.
AAATAGGAATATTACGGAGTCACCACAGCAAAGAATGTTATTTCATGAAATTATACTTATTTGACGATTAGGTACTTGAGCCCAAACGAACGCTTAAACTTACCTAATAAACAACACATAATAGTTTACTTCTGTATAATTCGTCGACTGGTTAAATGAATTAAATAAAAGAATTTGACCCGAATCCAGTTCTATTAAAATTGCTTGTTACTAATATCAACAAATAAATGGTAATTGCTGTAACAAATAATTTATGTGATGATATAATATAAAAATATCTTGATAAAGAAAGATAAACAATTTTAATAGGACTGAATCCCTGCTAAATTCTTTTATTGAATAGCCCATACTGTACTGAGTTTCTTACAAATCTTTTTCTTACAGTAGGCGTAATGTGATATAATTTATACCCACTAAAGCCTATGGTGCTAACTAAATGTGTTGTGTCTTTTTTTCTTTTGTTTTTGTATTCGTAAAACAGCAACAAAAATGAAGGCACTGATTTTCTAATATCCTATCCTATCCAATCCTAACCATTTGAATTTGCGTCATTTTATCAGTCGTTTTATCCTAATCCCTAAAATCAAAACGCCAGAAAGATCAGCATGGTCCTTGTTTCTTTAATTAACATTTTATGCGAAAAAGTTCACTTTTCTCACAGTTTTTCCAGACTTTTAAAAAATCGTAAAAATATACTTAAAAAAAAGACTTGAAAATTTGGTTGCGTATTATTGAAAGTTTGTATAATACGAATTTTGGAACGCCGGAAAGGTATGCCCCTTCCTATGTAGAAACTAGTAAATTTGTTAAGTGGCACTGATATTTTCATGCAAACCATACCAGAAACTAAGTTACATTCTACAACCCTTTTTCGAACAGTTTTTCTTTTGCAGTTGGGGCCGGAGCTAGAGTAGTTTAGCGCCTATGGTAGAATTTGCTACCGCGCCTTCGTGTGATAGATAGAATGGTGCTACGTTTAATGTCATCTCATTCGCCACTGTACAGCGCCTATGAAAAGTTGCCTCATTTACACGTTCCTGCTCCGGTCCGCCGATCGTACAACTTGTAAAGTTGCAAATCGTATTTTGGAACATTAATATGGGTTTTCATAATATTGTTAAATATCCAAAAATTCTGAGAAAAAGCTAGAAATCTGTTCTAATAAACGCCAGTTCAGGAAATAGCAAAGGATTATTTTGAACAGATAAAGGCGAAAAAGAAGGTGAACACCTACAACCAATATTGCCAGAACTAGCTGTAAGTCTCCGACTCTGAAGATTTACAACATCCAATTTGCTACCACTAAGTTTCGCTCAATGCAAAGGAATCATTTGGTATCGCTTTGTCTCAATTGATACCGTAGAAGAATTACCACTATATTTCAGAACGACTGCGACGTAATCTATACAACAATAGTCAGAAAAATGAAAAAGTTGTTGTTTTCAGACTATAATATTCCAAATGACTTATTTAAACTTATATTGATGTGCACGGATCGCTACGTGTATTGAACGCGCCTAGTACTATGTTCACCTCATACTAGTTCTTCAAATCTCCAATAGAGGTCGTAATAATGTAGTAGGCCATTCTAAACTTTAAACTTACGACAAGAGGGTTATTTGTTTATCTCACAGATGACTCGCTACAGCAAATTGGTATTGTAAATAATAACTAAAAAGCAGAAATGTGTTAGGTGATGCCTGATTGATGATGGTGTTAGTACGGTTGAATCTTAGCATGAATCATTTGTTTTTTTTTCTACACATGTACCTATAATTACTATAACACAAAAAAACGCATATGCTTAAAACATAATTTAGTAATGCAGCACTGCAAAAGCTATAGAATTATAAGGTTACAAACCGAATTTAAAGACTTACAGGTGTGGGTTCTCACAATGTTATTAATAGAGTGCGGATTTTTAAGCTTGAAAAAACAACAAAAAAAGTTCTTAAAAAAGCGTAAAAATTCAAGGAAAAAACTTAGAAAATAGCACAAAAATTAAAAATAAGTTTAAAATATGCAGAACAAAAAATTAAACTTCTAGGTTTTAGGTCTTATTATACAAAGTATTTATTATAAAAAAAGACGAAAAATGAATTGTTATTAGAAACTTTGAACTCTAAAATGCTTAATTATTATGCACTTTTCTAAATTCTCCATAAGGAAATTTCTTCTTTTATCAGTCAGGGTGTCTTTGTAAAGAGAACATAGTCTTTCAATGTCAACACTAGTAATCGGTGCATATTTAAATTTTGCAAGTAACGATGTTCCAAGTCGAAGTTATTGACTATTTCGCCTGATAAAATACTTGCAATGGTCTTTAATCTTGGTAACCTTTGTTTTTAGCCAGCACGTTCTCAAATTTGGCAAATATTGTTTTTCCTACATCACCACGCACTTTTCCCAAATTTATTTTTAAGTCTTGTACAATCTGAATTGCTTCTGTTAGCTCACTTACTTGTGTTTCAAGTTTGGTGATAGTTTCACTGATGAACTCGTAATTTGCTTTGATGAATGCAAGGTTTTGTTGTAGTTCCGGATTTTCTAAAATATTTTGGCAGTCTTTAACTGATTGGGATGCATCTTCCGAAAATTCTAACAAAATTGCTTTGAAGCTGGTGAAGTTAACTGCGTAATACACAGCCGCATCCAGACATGTTCCCCATCTAGTAATGACCGGTTGTGGTGGAAGCGGAATATTAGGCAGTTTTTCTTTAAATCGTTGTACCCTCAATGGCGCTTTTAAAAAACACGTTTTGCCATTTTTTAATTAACTCGTTAACTAGAAGAAATTCAGACCTCACAGTTTCTGCTACTCGCTTTAACCCGTGAGCTACGCAAGTAGAGTGTGTGAGATTACTATACAAAACTTTTAAATTAATACCTGCTTTTAGCATATATGCAGCCGCATCCGTCACGATTAACAGAATTTTTTCAGTTGGGACTGCATTAGGAAGAAAAAAGTTTACGAGTCCCTCGTTAATAAATCTTGTTATGGTGCTGCTGTTGGTTTTATCTAGTTGTTTCAAATATATTAAAAATGGGCTGGTTGGAGTAGCTTCATGTAATATACCGATGAGACCAGCCACATACGTACCGCACTCATCGGTGGTTTCATCGACAGAAAACCGGATATAATGATCTGCAATTATATTTTTAATTTCATGAAGGACTGTTTTATAAACTGTATCTAAATAGTTTTTTCGTAGAGTGCTTTCGGACGGTATCGATCTCTTACAATATGTTTCTAAGAATTTTCGAAATGCAGAATTATCTAATTTTCTGAAAGGAATATTTGCCGATATCAGAGTATTGCATAAATCAAAATAAAAAGTTTTTTATTCAGATCGAGTAGAAGATCCAGAGGCAACTACTTCTGAAATAGTTTGTTGTTTCAGCTTATTTTCATTTTCCGCTCTTCGTACATTTTCCTTGTGAATAGCGGTCTTCGTATGTTGTATTACATTATACTTTTTGTTGCACTGGATTTATTAAAACAAGCATTAAAGAATATTATATTTAAAATCTAATCTACTCATTACCGTTTTAACACATACTCTGCAAAACAGTCTACTACCGTCCAGCCTTATTTCTGGTATATTTTTAATCCACTCTTCTGCACTCGTTTTAACTTTTGGCATTGTAACACAGTCTTATTTTATTAAAAACAGAAGACAACACAAAAGATTAAGTTATAATAAAATTAAACAAAACTTTTTCAATCTACTAGCAACATTACATACACGCTCGATAACAACACTTTAAGTAACCCAGTAAAACTGAAGCATTTGTCAAATAAATCTTAAAACCTATAAGAACTAACTGTTTTTACAGCTTATCCTAGGGACAAAGAACTGCCGGGACAATGTGTAACGGCCCCGGCAGGCTCCAGAACGGTGAGCGTTTAAAGAAATAATGTAGACAATTGCTGCTAGAGAAAGAATTTATAGAAAGTATTCTAAAAAATAGCAAAAAGTTCTAAAAAAAGCAAAAAGAGCATTATGAAAATTAGTTAAATGATTTCTTTAATTGAAATTCGCACTTATTTCAATGTCTTTTTGTACTGCTATTAACATCTAAAGAAGCATTATTCTTATAAATCCGCACTCTGGTTATTAAATGTCTCAAGATTCTGAAAAACGTTGTAAATCCACCCTAGACTCTCTAAGACCCCACCAACAGATTGTTAGTTTGAAATCATGTATTGCATCATGCCATTTAAAACGTAAAGAATCTTTTAGGTCAAGGTTGGTGCTAAGGTATTTAGCCCCTACAGCAGAATTTCTTAAGGCGTATTTGTGTGGTAAACAGGGCTCTGTTCACGGTAACATCAGGAGAGCCGTTTAACTTAGAGTTGGGAGGTTGGGTTGTCTGGATTTGAAACAAACTGTCAACTTGTTTTGAACTTGTTTGAACTGAAATTTATTTTAACAAATGCAGCTACCTTCAAACCGTTAACGATCTTGGTTTGCATTTGAGATACTCTGGATTTATAGATCTCGCTGAGGTTTCTTTTGATTGTTTTTAGTTTTGTAGGTAAATACCGGAGCAGTAATCCTACTGTCACCTCAATCCTTCCTAAAATTGTCTTTCTTGGATGAACAGAAGCCTTCGAATTGTTAATTGACACAAGCTGAACAAAAAGTAAAACATAAGAACTTTCGTTTTAAATAAATTTACAAATATTATTAACAACATTTTGCTATAGTTTTTTTGGTGTTATTGGAAATTAATTCCTTTGTTTACATAACAGTACAAGATCACATCGCGCCTGAATTGCCTTATTGAAGAAAGGCTTGCATTGATAGTTAAATACTTAAATATTCAAACTTCTCGACCACTTATTGATTGATTATGGGAATTCATATGAAAAAATGTATTATTTTATAACAATTTGGTTGGTTTGCATACAAAACACAGCTATTTCAAAACTGACGAAATCAGTGACTCTTCTAAACCCTAGATTGTGCTCAGGGTGCCATAACATAAAGGAACTTACAATAATTTCTCTATACAAATAAAGACATTGGTAAAAAAGGCCAAATAAGAGAATGAATGAGTATTTCTGACATAACTGCTATGATTTTTAGCATGTACCGTAAAAACGTTTGACGGACTTTAATTATAATAGGGTTTTAGTATCAGTATACTTGAATTACAGTGTTTCTCATGTTAAGCACAAATGCTGACAAGGCGCCTCAACGCGTTCTAATGGTTTTATGAAAAACTTCATCTTTGATCTTAACCAATGCTTTGATCCCATAGATAATTGCAGATTCTTCACGGAAACTGCTCCAGTTTAAGATTCCATTGCGTACTTATGAGATAATTTTTTTTACTTTCAGCAATCGGGTATTCTTTAAGGTAAACATGCCGTGAGGTAAACTGAATACTTATTAATGAAAAAAAAACCCTGGAAGTCTTCTGTTTTTAAACTATCATGATTGTAGGCAAACTGAAATTTTCTTCTCTGCCTTTTAGAAGAGGGAAACTTACACAGTAGTCTTCTACTAATTACCCTGTTCTCTTAAATTAACTTCGTAGTCGTTTCCTTCTGTATTCTCAGTGCTTGTCGGTGATAAATTTAGATCTACTCGTCTTGTTACATATTTGGTTGATCTTTAGTATACTTATTACTTTTGGCATACCTAAAGATATGGCAATGCCCGTTTTGGCCTGTCTCTTTTTAGTAGGGCAGTGGTATTACGTTCCTATGGTAAAATAAAATCCTATACAGGGTGTTAATAAATAATACCAACAACTGGTAGGATAAATTCTAGATGACTGGTTGAATTTTTCTGCAACTGGAATACTAGACAAGAATTTTTTTAAAATAGAATATACGTAAAACTTATTTTAGTTACCGAGTTATCGAACTTTAAAGTTGCATGCAGACATGTTAACTTTTGGGCACCACGCGTTATTTGTCAAAATAGCAAAAATTCTAATTAACAGAAGTTGTAAGAAAATGCCTTCTGCATGTTTTAAAACTACCTCTGATTTTACAGGGTGTACTTTGTAACATACGTCGAATTGCAATTTCTAATATTACGTTTCCAGCTGTAAAGTACTCCCTGTACAATATAAGTAGGTTTAGAACATCTGGAAGGCAATTCTCTAAAACATTTTTATTAAGAACTTCTGATATTTTAACAAATAACGACAAAGCACTCAAAAGTTAACATTGCACGATCACGTAGAAAAGTATTCGTCTAGTCATCCGGAATTTACGCTATCAGTTTGTTACTATTATTTGTTAACCTCTTGTATACGTGCATTTATTTAGATTTAAATTTCGCGGCCACTATTTAAAGCGTAATTTAACACTAATATGAATCACAAAGCAATTTAAGAAGGAAATATAGCACAACAAAAATTTTTAATTTGAAACAAATTTGTACATAATTTCTTGAACTTTCTAAAGGACTATTATTATCAGAAAAAGCAATGTCACTTAGTGGAAGTGATCACGCATTAAATGGATGTAATACTTCTATCGGATAGTGTACTTCGAGGTCGTCGTCAAAGGTGTGCAACGGTGTGTGGTGTTACCAAGCCGAATTTTAGGGCGGCTCTTTACAAAAAATATAAAAGTTTTATGTACTAATATGGAGCTGTTCTCACCGATACGAAAACCGTGACGTGTATTTTTTTTATAACTGGGATGCACTTAAAAATTTCGCTCACGTGGAAGCCAAACTGTTAGCGAGGCCCCTGACTGTATTTACCTTGCTCCACTGTATTTAACAATAACTTTTGATATCAGTTGATATAAATTTAGAATGACTGCAAACGCAGCAAGCAATACAAATAAAATACAGACATACACATGACAGCTTTCTAACTAACTGTAAATGCAACTCATATTTTCTGCATTTACTTTACTTTCGTTGTTTTAAACTTACAAATAATAAAAATATTCAGCAGCCATTAAACTAGCATTCTGAAATTTATTAACGATGAGAGCTGTACAGTTAATTAGTACGTACTAAAGCACTATGTAGCTTAATAAAGCAAGAGCAATCTGAAAATTGTGTTCACATATGAAATTTTATAAAATGGTCTGCAGAGTTAAGCTTTGAAATATTTAATAAAAATAACTTTATTGTTGAAGTATGCAGTATGGTGGAAACAATACGCGTCCGTTTTATTTTTCATTTGTGTTTACGCAGTGCAGTTCATTTTGTTATTTTATTCATTATACCAATACAATTCAGAATTTTTCAGACACTCAATCTACGATGATATTGTGACAAATACACCTTATACAATCTATGCATAAGTTAGTGTATCCTTTCCCACAGAAAGCGGCATCTGCTTTTTGATGATTACGATTTTAATTATTCATTTGACCTTCTAGTGTTCAGTTGTTTGACTTACTACAAGCTTAAAAGGTATTTCTACTTTTATATGTACCTAGTTTTGTATAAGAGAAGGTAATATTTGTAGTAGAATTAGAATTTCATAACAAAAATAAATATGTATCGTGCAAATTACCTTACTCGCTGATGGCATCGCACTTTCATTCTATTGCATTTCAGAAAGTTCTACGTGCATTGCACCAGCTAGACATCTTACAGTTTGTTCAACTACCATTCTGTGTAGTATTTTTCTAACATAGTCAACATGGGACGTTCTTTCCTCGTAACCGTAAATGTCGGTAAAAGATCAAGAGAAATATCTCTGGATACTTCAAGAACTGGAAGTTATTTTAAAACTCATTTCTGAAAAACTTTAGAATTACGTTTCTGACTCGATAGCTTTCAGTTCCAGAACCGAATATATATTAGTAGTTGGCTTTGATATATTTAGGTTTTACCTGCTGGCATCTCTAGTATACTTTGTTTTACAGTTTGCGAAACGTACATGAAACATCTTTACCATAATGTGCTGGCATTCCTGCAGCCTGAGTGCTTTATGAATTGCGGACTGCGGGTTTGCTTTGTGAAATCTCTCACTTTGACTCTTACAACTGCTTTGGTTGTTGTGAATTATTGAATAGAAGACGATGCAAGAATTCTTGTGTATTCTCTTTTGCTCGTAACTGATTAATTCGCCAGCTACAACTTGAAATGGAGTTCTTAGAGTTCGATTCGAGCTAACAGAATTCGACTGTGTTACGCTTTATTGATAACGGGATCAGTTACAAAAATTGCCAATTTATTTGGAATGCTGGTTTTTGTTAAATTTAGATGTCTTTCGCTTTAGAAAAGTTTTATTTTTATTTTCTCGATTTTGTTCTTATACGACATTCAGAATAAAGAAATTAATTGCAAAAGTTATAATAAACAGTATGTTTAACTTTTATTATTTTTTGCAACTACTAATTCTCATTCGTTGTACAGTTTAGTTTAGAATATTCTGCACGTACTCTGTTACAATATAATAAATTTTTATAAAGTATGGTTTCTTGTTTTTAATGAGAACTATTCTTTTTCCTATGCAACGTAGCCTATTTGTTTGTTTACAATTCCTTTTCTTCTACACCGCATGATGACATTTGTATACAAAGAGAGCGACCCGGTTTCTACTTCCCTTTCACTAGTTAACGAAAGTGTTTTAAAAACTTAAAGAAATATAGCGTCCTTCTGATCTCAACAAGAAGAAAAAGCACGAAATCAGTTGCCGTAGTAGTGATCATTTAATAATCACAAGAATAGTAATCGATCTTTACATAGTTCCTACAAGTTGGAAACTCTTATTGTTGCTAAAAAATTATTGATTAATTTGTGCAATTCAAAATTAATTCTTATGCAGGCTAGCCAGTTGTCGGCCTTAAGCATTAGCAAGGAGGAGGACCATAAGGTGAATCATAGTAAGAACGCATAGATCAAATAAATTTTGTTACTTTCAAATTCTAAAATAAAATATTTCTGCACCATGAATAGAAAGAAACTTAATCTTTCCAGAAGAAGACAACACATTACCTCAGCAGCAGCTGAACTGAACTTTCTCAACGATCTTTACAACAAGCGCTCAAGTCGCCAGTACGTCAACTCTAAGCTACGTATAACTCGCCACCAGCTGAACAAGATTCTTCTAACAACTCCAATGACTTTTATTCTAAATTACCTCAGAATACAAGTGAATACAACTTTCTCATTGAGTACAACAAGCGCGCCTCAGGAAAGACTTTAAACAAAAACAAAATCAAAATAAAAAAGGGGCCATCCATGATTTAAAAACAGAAAGGTCTTTGTATAACAAAATCAAAAGCGCTATTGTTAAGCTTCTGGGAACATTTTGGGCCATATGAATAAAGTAGAGTAAATGCTTTTACTATATGTCTATCTCATTTTTACCAATTAGTAAACATATCTTTATTCATATCGTCTGTGCAGGTTTTCCTAAAATTGTCAACATTTTCAGAGTTGCATATAAAGCCGTATTCAAGTGCAGATATGTTCATAATATACGAAATCTCTATGTTCAAATATTTACAAAATTGCACCTCGGGTGATAAAAAGAAATATGGAGTATCAAATCACGCAAACAACCTCCGTTACAAAAACTATGAGACATAAAAATAGTTGATAGGATTTGAGTTATTTTGCCCGTTGGGAATATTTCCGCCAGATGGTAATTCACAGAAAAAAGAGAAACAGTACAGTAGATAACACACTGGAAACTATAGGGGAAACATTGACATATACTACAAGCAATTGCACTTAGATAGAACTTAAAACAGGAAGGTAAAAACTGAAAAGAAACACCAGTTCAAGGCAGATGGTTTAGAATGTCAGCAAACGCATCCAACTATCTACTAGCTAACCAACCAACGAGATCATACCACAACTGTTAGAAAGTGTTCTTAATTATATTCATTTGAAGTTCAACAAATTATATACTGGGTGTATAACAGAGAAGCTGAATCAAAAGGTTATTAGTTAAAGAAATAAAAAAAACATGCTTGCTACAAAAAATGATTAGAACCAACTCAGTTACCAAATTCTATAGTCCACTCATTTACAGAATTTCCAGTTTTGTTGGCAATCACACCAACTTGATATATGCACTTTATAATAATACTACTTTTTCTAATAAGAATACAATTGGAGATGTTGATATTACAAGAGTAATGTGAAGGAAATTGTATAATATACTGGCCTGCACGACTTTTCGTGCCTTCATCAATGTTAGCTTTTTCCGGCTGGGTCTAGTTTGTCTTAGTCGGCTCAGACCTGAAAGCTTCTTTCTATGGAGCGTTATCTGTTAATATTTCTGTTTATATTCTTATAGTTGACATTTAATTAATTTTAGAGATTCGACTTTACTCCAATTAAAATCGTCATTGTCACACTAAAGTCAATTGGGAAAATTTCAACACCTTTATGATGAATTTGCAATTTCCAGTATTTATAGTAATTTAGAATGTCCATTTGTTTGCAAACCTGAATTTACTCTTACTGTTTGCACTCCCACAGCAGAGTAGTAAAAACGTTAATAGGGTTACCGATATAACCCATTTACCTATTTATCTCATTTACACGATAAAGGTCAACTCTTTTTACCAAACTACCATGTGTATAAACATAAAGGGTCTTTATTAGTTATGTATTTCCAGCTACGTTAATTTGATTTGATTATAAAAATCAAAGCAGGATTAATTAAAAAAAGTTGTCAATAATAATTAAATGATTTTAAATCCTCTCTCTGTGTAGGAGTCTCTAGCATACTTTGTAGTTTGTAAAAATAACAAATTAAATATATTTTTGGCTAAATCATGAGATACTTTTTATTACAATTGTTATTTCGTTAGGGAGGCGCGGGTAAAATAAAATAGTACAAATTCATTTAGAATGAAGTTTTTTGTTCTTTTGTAACTATTGGTAGTTAATAAAGGCAACTTATTATTATTATAACGGGTGTTCCATTCAACTTGAGACAACTAAATATCTTGATAAATAAGCATTGAACGACAAAAATGTTCCAAATAAACCATTAACAGTATCAAGGGGGACGTCTACCTGTGTAAAAATTAGCCCATCCCTTCCACCCCCTGAGGGTGAGGCGCGGGGCAACTTTGAAATTTCAAAGGAGAACTGCTATTTTTTATTGCAGATTTGGATTCCTTCATTAAGTAGTCGGCAGCTACAAGAAAAACTTGCAGACATTTTCTCTGTAACCTTTTGGGTAAAGTTTATCTTCAAAGGTCTTAACCATTAATTATTTTAGGTATCTAAAATTTCGTCTACAAGTCAAAATCTTCGTTCTATAATTATCCGTTTTTGCCTGAAGAGCTAGGTCGCAAAATCCATGATTATAAACGAAGAGAGGGCCATTTCAAGTCTTGGATTAATGACAGTCTTCTAACATTAGACTATAAAGTAAGAAAGTGTGAAGGTAACCGGTTCACAGTATTACACACCGGGTGCTTTTCCGGCTTTCTGGGTGGAAGCAGTTTGCTTTTTAGATCGAGTAACAATGATAGGAACTACCATAAAACTATGAACAGTGATGTGGTGGGTACAAAATCGGTTGATTCCGTCATTAACATTTGATAGTTATAATATAATTCTGTCCGTCTTGAGAAACCTCCAAATCGTTCACCAAAAAAAACTACAATGCAGAATTTGTTAAAAGCACAAGATTGATTTTGAATAAAAAATTACAAACAAGCAATTATGGAATTTGTTAGAAGCTACTTTACCAATTTCTCTATAAAATATGGAATTGACAGTATTTTTTATAACAACGGGTTAAATGTGTTTAAGACTTCCTTCCCATCATTGTAGGCAGTAGTGTTATAAACTTTTAAATATAGTAACTAGTAATAGTAAAAAGACAGTAGATTTATGGGCTAAAGCTGTATTCACTTTAACACCTAAAATGTAACAAAATAGTATCGAGCACGACTGGCATAAATTAATCGGAAATTTTTGTGTTGTATTCCATCAATAATTATAAATTTGACAGAATATTCAAGTTCTAACTTTGATTATAATCTTTCATTTTCATCAGAGGAAGACTAAAAGATAGAAGATCTGGAAATGAAAAATATGCCTAATACATCTAGTTTTCACTAAATCTAGTTTTAATTTGTTGTGTATTACTTTTTCTTTTTGATAAGCCGTAGATCTACTTAACTTCAATTACCAAACCTCTTTTGACATGTTTTCCCCCCACCTTTTGTGTAGTCTTCCTTTTGGTTTGTTATTATTATTCATACATTAACTTAACTAGTATAGCTTCTTCCATTCTTCGTACACGTTTGTGCCATTCTCTGTTTCTTTATCTTCCTCATATGACAATAGTCTTTACCGCACACATTGTTTATTGTTGTTTATTCTTGTCTTGTTCCCGTTATTTCTACCAATATTTCCATTTTTTTTATTTTCAATATTTGTTTGATTTTTTTGTGTTTGCTGCATGTTAATCTGTTAATGCTCCAGATACCACAGCTGCTTTATTAAATTGTGTTTTTACTTATTGTATGTCTCCGTAACTCGCGATCTCGTGACGGATACATCTAAGTATAGAAAAGCCATTACTACTGTTCTGTTACTTCATTATTTATTTCCAACTTACAATGTAGAGGCTCTTTAGTTTTGAGACAGTTAGACATTTGGATTTGTCGACGTCTATTTCAATAAATTGTATATGTCTGCTGTTTGTTTGAATTTGGTTGTAAGTATTGTTATTTAATTTATTGTTTATAAATAGATTTTTGTCTTATCTTGCATTTTTGTTTCCATGTCTGTAAATAGACGTCTATATTCTAGTCATTACATGCCATTTCAACACAAAACGAGAAGTGTATATTACAACTTCATGAAAAGTGTTTGTCATTCGCTAGAAAACACTTTAACCATGTTGCGATTTATACTTTTAAAAGAAATTGCGGCGTTGGTGGACTTTTAGATAAAAAGCAACTATAGATATCTACTATGTCTGGTAAATTCTACAATAAGAAGAGGCAGGCTTTTAATTTTGAATTCGAAGTTAGTAAAATTAGGAGAAAGCTGTTATTTCATTCGTCGTTATTCGAAAGAAATTTTTATTTATAGTTATTCACAATTGTCACCTTATCAAGCAGAAGTATTCGATTACCTTTGACCGACCATAACTTCAGGTTATTATTGAAATCTTTCTGATATGAAAAAGTTTATTAATTGCTTGGTTGTTCCAGACGTTTTTAGTCCATCCAGATTTCCATACAGACTGATCTTCCCTTTATGAGTATTAAATTATATCTTGCTACTATTCAACAAAAAATTTTAGGATTATTCAGATATCAGAAACTTGACACGTCCTATTTGTCTCAAAATATGTTATTATTTTTTTCAGTACATATGTTTGGCTTAAGTAATATGTCTGGGTTGCTCTTTGGTTTGGTTTTTATTTTCTACACCTATGTATATCAAATTTAGAAATTGGAAAATTCAGAATATTTATCGGGCTAGATCAAATTTAATTTTAGGGGATATTTGACTTCCTGCTTCGTTTTTTCGACAAGCATCTTATTAACTACCACCCGGTTTTGGTATGGTCTATCTGAACAAATTAGAAAAGTTTCTTTATGTTATTACCCAAATGATGATTTTCTTAAGGTTTACACTTACAAAATGGGCAAGATCATGTATGGTAAAATATATAATATTGCACATTTTGTATTTAAAGTTAAATTGTTTTATGAAAAGAATAAGTCAAAAACATTAAAAACCAGAACTTGTCTTTAAAGTGGATTCCCAGGCGGTTTTATAATATACCACACGCAAATAAAAACAGACAGAACGTAAGTGTTTATAAACATTTTATTGAACAGTAAGCTCTTTCAAACGTCTCCATTTAACAGGACTGTTGTGTGAAGCAAATCAATATTTATTCGTACATCGAATAATTTGTAAGTACTAAGTAGATAGTATAACCAACTAAACTGAAGCTAACTGAAAAGTTTAATAATGCCATTCCATATCTACTCGTGATAAAATTTTACTTGTTGGCGCGTAAAGTGGTTATTCTATAGAACATTTCTACCAAAAATTTGAAGTCATTCACTAATGTGAATACTAGATGTGAGAATTCAATGGACGTGAATCATCGGTCACACTTGAAGTAATTCATTTGTTAATTGGTAAGATTTTTATAATTAATATAGGAGAAGCATAGACATAGTCGAATGCCTGTCCTATAAACAGATAATAAATAATTAAATGGTCAACAATTTTTCAGCACAACTTTTTACGGACATAGTTTTGCGGGGAAATTTTTTTGAAAAGAATATCTAAATTTTTTTCTTTAACTATAGAAATCGTTTTCAAAGTCACAACGTAGTATTAGAAAATACCCTGTAATTATTACTATAATAATAATTTGAAGAACACAAAATGCAATACATACATAGTTCTTAGCAGTGTAGCACAGGGTTCAGTTCTAAGACCTGAATTGTTATAGTTTTTGTAAGCGATGTATTGTAGGCGTATCTCTTTATAATATAAGACTACTATTTTCTTTAGAATGTCAAGTTTTTTTTACTAATATTGTACTCTGTCAACATCAGTTAAGAAAATTTGAAGAGTAAACAATCTCACAATGTACAAACCAACAAAATGTCTAGAACTCCTATTGCATAAATAAATATACCGTCAACTATCCTTCATTTTTGTTTTTATAGGTAGAAAAAGCTGGAATACAAAACGCAGAAATAGAAACTTAATAAGTTCGTTTGAATAATGATTTAAACAAACAGTAAAAAAAATAGAAGTAACCCTTAGTCATCTGATTTAACAACAACAAAATTAGGATTTATATTACAAAAAATAATATTATTATCATACATCTCTGCTTTATTTTTGTATCTATGGATACATGTTCACATGTCAACAGACTCATGTTTGTCGAATTAATTTTGTGTATAGTAGATACATATGTAGATTCCCCTATGGGAATATTAACCTAATATTAAAAAAAGTATGTTAATTGATAAATGACAAACAAATACTGGTTTTTATAGGTAAAATGTAACATTTAAAATGTTTTT
>VTPC01004527.1:0-29867 GCA_011009095.1 Ignelater luminosus
TCTTGCCTTTACCTGTAAATCCAAAAATCGCTAGTTTCGACGACATTTTTAAAAATTAAGAATTATGGTAATTTTTCGATAAAAAGTAAATGAATTTTAACATGCTGATTAAACTCTTAATTTCAGGTACTTTTAAATTAAAAATTTGTTGAATAAGAATTATAAAAATCTGGTCAGTATTTACCTGAAGGATTTTTTAGTCCAGTGGAGAGACCATCCAAAAATGCTTGCCTTGATGATTGAACAGAATTATGCGCCCAAATTTTGGATTTTGTGTGGCCAGCATTCACCCACGTCTCATCAAGATAATAAATCTTTGGATTTTCATTTCGATAGGACTTAATTTTCTTTAAATACTCTCTCCTCCAAATAACAATTTCGTCCTTATTCATCAGCATACTATTTCTGCCCCGTTTTTGAAATCTAAAGTTAAGTTTTTTAAGAAATTTATAAAAGGTTGTCCTTTTGAAGCTGGGTAAAAGAGGATCGTCGTTCCCTTCCTTCAACACTTTATCCACAGTAGAAAGCTCATTTCTAAAGAAAAACTGATGTACTTTCCTTCGTATGACGTTCCTATCAGCATCGTCCACAGAGTCAACGGTGTTTTTTCGATTCTCGTTCTTGGTTCAGAAAACGAGTGGGTATTCTTATATTCTTTAATTATATTAAAAACACTTCGCCTACACACGCCGGATTTATTTGCCACTTTTATAGCTACGTCGTTTACTGTTGAACCAGGTTTCTCATTTACCTCACACTTATAAATATTAAGAATCATTTCCTTTGTACTAGCGTCGAAGTGTCGTTTTCTTGCCCTTTTTTTAGGAGGGCTTAAACCAATTTCCACGATCTCGTCAGCTGTATCGGTGCTGGACTTCTCGAATGGCCTGATTATTTAAAAATAATTGCTCTTAAGCTTCATATATTGCAAAAGAAACAAAATACTTACCAACTCAATTACAAATTCATTTCCAACAAATAAAAAATAATAAAAAGAAAGTCAAATTATTTACTATACCAACACTATATACAAATAAACAATAATAAAGAAAATTCACAATATTCACTATACTAACACTATATATATAAACAAAAAATAATTATAAAAAGAAAGTCACAATATTCACTATAACTTTTTTCACAGAAAAACAAAATCAATACTATAACAGTTAACGTTAGTGAAGAAATTTACCAGTAAACTAATTCCGACCCTGTAAAAACATCCCCATTAAAGTGCATCCCTGCATCAGGTCTTAATGCAGCGTGTTATTTTCGTCCGACCAATAGAGGGGCAGATTTCGAGCAATCACGAGCTGACCACGCGGCTATCATGCGTTGTTGTTTACCAACAAGCGGTGCATGTTGGATTTTAATATACTTTAGAAGTGAATAGAGACTTCTTTTAAAAGCATTTTACCGATTTTACTACCTGCTTTACAATGAGTATTCAGAGTCATACTTTTACTTTCAAAACTTGAAAACGGTCCTTAGAAGCTGTAAGAAGTAGTGTTGGTTGCCTAAAATAATTATCTGTTAATTAAATTTCAATCAGTCTATTAATAATAAAAAAAGATTGCTGCAATACATGTGAGGGAAACAAAGGAGCCTGCATTACAGTAAACATAAAATCTAATTTTTTGCACTAGTTTCCTTATAGCGCCGAAATAATTAAAATCGCTAATTCTTTTAATTAAAAATCGGATATTATAACAAGAAGAAACATTCTTTAATACCTGTCTTCCTTTAACGCATATCTGCAATATAAGATAGTCAGACACACTTTAACACTTCTCATTTGACTACAATCTAGAAAAAAAGTGTACTATTAAGTATTTAGAAGTTTTCAGGGCACTGAAAAGGAACATTAAAGGTTGCTTAAAGGTCATTGCAAACAGCTGTAAA
This sequence comes from Ignelater luminosus, assembly GCA_011009095.1. Lineage (NCBI taxonomy): Eukaryota > Metazoa > Arthropoda > Insecta > Coleoptera > Elateridae > Ignelater > Ignelater luminosus. The sequence continues at coordinate 1,903 of VTPC01004527.1, forward strand.
TAGATTGATACTGCGCACACTCATGTCAAAAATTTTGTAAAAAAATTATGCATAGTTGCATCTTGAGTTGCATACAACTCGCTACAACAACTTACCAAAAATTTTCAAAGAAATTTTTATAAAAACTATTTTATAAAATTTCCATAAAATAGTGTCAAACAGCTCTTAGATATAATTTTCACCCTGTTTTCTCGATCTCTATTTAATAAATATTTACGCTTACTAACTTATGCTTCTTCTTCTGTATGCAGTTTTACTTCTTCGATTTTCGAAAGCTATAATTTTCCAAGTTCCGTGAACCTAAACTCATCTGAGTAGTGTGGATCAAGTCCGTAAAAATAGCAGACGATCGCAATAATTGTTATGCATTTTTTCCTTTGTGTTCGTGGACTTCTTTCCATAAATGGCACTTTAAGTTTGCTTACCTGAGAAGATATAAGAAGGTTTAGATGTTCAGATGTAGAAAATACAGACATAGATGGAATTACTACTAAGTAATTGTAAAAACACTAACACTTCTTAGGCATTTAACCACAGAGAGTTTATTGAACTACAGTAATACCCCGGAGTTACGCGATAGGTGGGACCGAGCGATAACCACGCAAGTAGAATTCGCATAAGTTGGGATACAATTTTGCAAAAACATAAACCGAAGTTATTTTGACGTTGAAGGCTTCATAAAATCTAACAAAGTCGTCTGACGGATCAAAGATTTTTTCTTCTCACGCAAAATTTCCTCGTTGGAGTGTATGTTTTCCAAAATTTGTCAATTGAACTGAGGCCTTCTGTCAACAAAAGACGAATCGACGAGAAGATTTAAAAACCGCATAACTGCGAATTCGCGTAAGTTGGGGTAGCGTAAGTTGGAGTATTACTGTACTCTTCTTTTTTACCACACTTATCAAGTCTTGAAAAAGAACTAGAGTAGACACCAGACATTCTTTTCAGTTCATGAGTTAAGCTTTCTTCGTCTTTAATGCTATGAAAGCTAAAGGTATAAGCAATTAAATGATTTTTCTGATTTGAACCATGTTTTTGGCACTTTTTACGTAAAATAATAAATAACTGCATTCGGGACGGCATTGTAGCTCAAATATATCTAAAAAGCTTACACATTAGCGTACAATTAGCCGTTACTACGTGAATGACAAAGTTCTGTGTATTATATTACAAGCATTGTTAAACGGTAGATATTTATCTTGTATTTAATTAGTAAAACATCCTCAAATACATATAATGAATGCGCATGATTAAAATGTTGACATTTTTTCTCCATGGTTTGTAAAAACAAAACGTGATTTATCCTAAGTGGCAAAACGTGGAAACAGTTTTGAAACTACTTCACAAACAGCGGTAAAATTTCGCGGAAGAGCGGTCAACTACAGCAGGTAGATAGTTTTAAAATTAGTTGAAAATAGCAAGCAACCCTCTAGCCATTTGGTTATCAAGTAGAGGTAATGCTTCTAAGAAAAACAAATTTCCATTTTTTTAGTTTTGGCCACTTTTTTGTTTATTCCGGACCAGTGTGCGCGGAGCCAAAGTGTACGAGAGGTGTAGGTGCCAGACAAATTGAGGGTGTACAAGACCGGTCGCGTGTCCAAAATTCGAGGCTAACCATTGGGAACTAGAAAAACATAAGATATACGAGGTTAATCAAATTAGCGAAAAGTTGCCTCTTTTTGAGACTACTTAGTTTACTGATGTTTCTGGTTTTTCAGAATATTTCATGCCTTGCTAGATATTCGCTAAAAACATTATATCACCAAAAAAGAAGTAAATTTATATGCACATAGGTATCCGAAATCTAAGAAATATGCACAAAGAATTATTGCTTGCATATGCATTTATACGCACTATAAAATTTGAATGTGGAAGATTTAGAATTTAGAATGTTTATAATTGTTTAACTCGGATTTTATGCAAAAAGCATATTTTTGCATTTTTGCATTATAACCTATTTGTTCATAGTTTTCTAATTTTACGGCATATTTTATCTATTTTACGATAAATTCTAGTAAGTTTTTAGATTTTCAATGTATTTACATACAAAGAGAGTTGATTTTTAATCTTGTTCGTAACAAATCGTGGTCTTACAATATTTTAATGTAGTTGTTGCAGTTTGTTCCTACAAAGTGTTGGTTTTTACTGAAATATGTACATTTGCATAACTTAACTCCGCACTTGTTTTGTTTTCTGAATAGGTCTACGGATTTGTATTTGAAATTGAAACTCTTAAACCCCAGACTTAATCAGTTTCCACTTATTTGTAATTCATGCGCCTTTGTAGTGCATTGCCAAATTAAATTAAAAATATTTATAATATTTTTAAGCTGAAACTGAAAAGGTTCATCTTTTATTGTACATATTTTGCATCTTGCTTCATATGTTCATATTTCGGACAGATTTTTTGCATATGAATCCGACTTTAGTAATTATACAGCTTGAGAATAATTTTGAAACGTTTGCGTTTATATAAATCATTCAGTATGAGTTTCTTTAATGGCATTTTTAATGTTTTCGATAATAAAATCCGTAAAGCTCCCGAAACTAGACAGAACATTCGCATAAAGAATCATAAATCATATAAAATTTAAAAAGTAGTTCTATAAGTAATAAAAGTAACATTATTATTTATTTTACATAAATTTACTTTTAAATTTAAGATATCAAATGCGTTGACGTATTCTAAATTAACTTTTATATTAGTTTAATACTTGAGCAGTGTCATACATTCTGGCAATTTATTTTCTTATCCATAAAGTTCCTTGTTTGGAACTTTTTAAAAATGTTGAAAGAGTCATATTTTAACACCCTAGTAGTGCTACCACATAACGTTTCCAACTTTTAAATTATTCAGAAATGCATATGTATGTGGTTATTACATTTTTCGTCATCTCAGAACTTTATTTTTTCTTCAGGGAATAACATTAAAAATGAATGAAGATGGCAAATGTATCGTAGCTCGTATAATGCATGGTGGGATGATACATCGACAAGCCACATTACACGTTGGCGACGAAATACGGGAAATTAACGGTATACCCGTACAAAATCAGTCCGTTAATGCGCTACAAAAAATTCTCGTAAGTATAAATTTTCATTTGCAATTTTATTCTTGGAGATAAATGAGTTTTTTTTTGCTTTGCAGAGGGAAGCCCGTGGTTCAATTACTTTCAAAATTGTTCCATCATACAGAAGTGCACCGCCACCCTGTGAGGTATGTATTTATTTATATTTTTTAGTTTTGCTTGGCATGCGAAAAGTTAGAATGAAATATTTTATTTAACTGCGTAATTAAGCCCACTATGAAAGGTAGGTTTTGGGCTACCTTGAATTCCAACTAATACCTGAAATGTAACTGTTTAACATTTAATTTTCAATACATTTAAAAAGAAATCCGAAACTTTAATTTAAATTGGTATTTTGTGAGAATTACAATTATATTCCAATATTTTCCTGTAATGTTTTCGTATCCAAACCAACCAACGCATTTACTAAATCAGGATATACAATTTTGTTCCGGATAAATATAGACGCTTTTGATATTTGCTTTTGTAAAATGTTGAGTAATCCAGTTTTTATCAAGATTTAGTACCAATTATAATCGGTTTTATAAATGTTCGGTTCCATCAATTTTTATTATTATTGTTGACTACAATAATATTAAAATCCGATAATACGTAATGTATTGGTAAATCCGTTCTCAGATTGTTTGAACAAAATGATATTTATTAGAACATTTTTAATTACATTTAAAACAAATACCTACTGTTTGAATTTGAATACTATATGAAAACGGCATGTCCGAATTCTGTCAGTGCTTAACACTTAATTGCAACTGTTGGATCAATATTGCGTAGTATTCAATCGGATTAGTGGAAAGTAGGTGGATCATATTCACATTTAAACGGCAGTTACGTTTTTTTATTCTGTTACATCAATGTATGTTAGAGTTTTTGAATTTTTATTTTAAAGAACTTTGGAGTTTTTCCCCGAATACACGGTTTATATTGCAGCAATTTTATAAATATTATACTTTTAATATTGTATTTGAATATTTTATTCGTCTTGTAATACAGACTAGCAGAAAGGTATAAGCACATCTGAATTCTTTGAGAATCGATATTGAAATGAAAAATACTTTTATGCTCTAGAAACAGTAGTGAGCAAGAAAAAAGAAGAAAAGAAACACCAACAGTTTCTTTTCCTTTATGTCTTTACTCCCACATGAATGAAATCATGCCAGCCTTACCCTCCACATTTATCCTTTTTTGTCTCACTTGCATTTCTATGCGTATGAACTAATCATTCAGTAAACATTATATTGGATAAAACATGCGTAACTCTTGGGAAAATATACCACACTACTCTGTACGGGTAATTTCAAACCGTTCTAAACTTATATACAGGATTTAAATAAATAACACTTACTAATAGGGTAGATTTGTGATGACTAGACAAGAATTTTTTTACACGGTCGATTCGTGTTAGTTGCGAAGTTATCGGTGTTTAAAGTTGCGTGGAGATATGTTAACTTTTGGTTGTATCATCCTTATTCGTCAAAATATCAAAAAAATTTATTATAAAAAGTTTTGGGGAAATGCCTTATGTGTTTTAAAACTACTTCTGTTTATACAGGATGTACTCTGCAGCTGAATTACCTCGAATTACAAGTTTCTGTTTCTTTTTCTTTTTCTTTTTCTTTCAACGTTACGTATTTCAGCTACAGAGTACATCCTGTATGTTTGGAAATAAACTTTGAACATCCGAAAAGTAGTTCCCTATAACTATTTTAATAAGAATAAGTTTACATGTTTACAAGCAACTTTGGAGGCCAAAGACTTTGAAAGTAAAACGAATTGACCATAGGTTCCATTAAAAAGAAATACCTATCTGGTCATTAGGAATTCCAGCTATCAGTTTGTCAGTGGCATTTATTTACGCCCTGTATAAGCTGTAAAAACGAAGAATCAAAATCATTTGTGTTTGTTTTAACTTTATAAAATTTGGAACTGATGAAAAGTATTCAGATTTTGAAATAACATCAAGAGTTTCCAAAAAAAAGTGAAACAAAGCAAAGAGTTGCATTTTCCAGTGCAATTTTAATTTATTAGTTGTATTCACTTATTAATCAAAGTAATTGTGTAGTGGCCTTCGTGCAGGGTCAAAAGGTAATTAGTTTTCCTTTTTTAAAACCCAAGTAAGAAATCGTGTGATACACCCACTGCCCCAGTAGCAAAAATGGTTGGGCCAACATAGGCATTTTGTTAACAAGTATGGTTGGCCAACAGTAAGATTTGGCACAGTTACCTACTACTTCCCAACCTACCATTACCCAACGTTGGTTTAATAAAGATCTCCCACTATCAACCAACACAGAAAACTAATTGCTAACAGTCACTCAATGTCCAGCCAACTGTTTCCCAACATTGGTTCAACAAAAACCTCCCACTATCAACCAACAGAGAAAACGAATTGCCAACAGTCACCCACTGTCCAACCAACCAACCATTTTCCATACTCTGCCAATAATGACCTTTTAAAAACTAAAGTTTAAATTAATTAATATCATAGTCGAATAAAACAACATATATTGCGAATAAAAAATTTATTACAATACAGTTTTATGGTAGGTAAACGTATATGTGAAATATGTGGGAGATATCATAATTGAAGTAATACAGGTCTATATAAAAATATAAATTTCATAAAGCATGCTTTATTCTTACAAAAATATATACTATTAGTTCACTCCCATCATCACACTCAGAAGTAACATCACTTTCATTTTCAATTTTTGTCTAGCTTTCAGAATGTCATCCTGAAACAGAAAAATAATACTATACAATGGACCTCATTTATAATTTGATTGCCATATTTTACTAACCTGTTTCATAAAATATGCGCCGAACACTATACAGCTTCCAGCGTTCATCTGGAACATGACCTTCAGACAACTTGGAAGGGTAACCAGAATGATTCTTTTTTACGATGTATTAGCCATTTCTTCCTAATAAGGCTGACTCCTCCATCACTTAGAAAGTGTGTAACAGACCTTGACAATTAACAACTAACATTAAAACCTTTTGATAAACATTAAGTAATAAAATGCGAAATTAGACGTGGCCAAGGATGTTAGCAAAATCAAGAACTAAAATTACAAAACACGGGATACGGAACGTGAACATGACATGCCCTGAAGGTACTACGTGTTTTTCTTTATATTACAAGTCATAATTCTCATAATTTATTAATCTCTTGATTATCTTAATTTGTTAACACAGTGCTTCAAGTAATGAAGATGAAGAATAGATTTATAATTGATATGAAAAAGACAAATTGTTGTGTCCCCAAGTCAGTGGCGGCCGGTGACCTAACTTCAGGTGGTGCCAAAACCACGTGGTCGTCGCTTGATTGGTTAAAATTGTCAGATTATACAGAAACAAATCAAGCGACGAACACGTGGTTTTGGCACCACCTGAAGTTAGGTCACCAGCCGCCACTGCCCCAAGGTAAACATCGTCTATAAGTATAACGTATACTAACATAACGTACAAATCTTTGCAATCATAGCTGCATCACATCTTAATTTAGATATCAGAAACTTACAATTATTTACCAGATATCAAAAACTGCTACAGTTACACTTATCCAGAATACAGAAAAAACAAGTTTGTTTCGGAGGGAAAACTTAACGCGACAAACGAAAATCGCTACAACAAAATAACCGACCGATAATGATGTCAATGTAAATCATGCAGTTGCTTTGTCTGCGCGGTAAAGCAGTGCGCATATTGGCATCATTTTCTAATGCATTCTATTCAATGCTATTTGTATGTCTTTGTTTTGCATGTGTTGTATGGACCAAGATTATTTATAATTTATAAACAATAAAATATAAATGCGTTAATAAATTATCGTTTTTACTCCATGATCGAGTCTTACCTCTCTCAAATAATTCAAATAAAAATTTCAAAATTTATTATATATAAACAATAAATTTTTATTGTTATATTATTTATAAAATTAATCCCTAACGTTGGGTCGACAATGAAAAATATTTGCTGAAAATACCGAATTCGACAACTTTTTGCCAACAACAATAAATACTCGTTGAAAATACCGAATTGGACAACTTTCTACCAACGTTGGGCCAACAATGAAAACTGCTCGCCAAAAATAACCGAATTCAACAACCTTTTGCCAACATTGGGTCAACAATGAAAAGTGGTTGGCAAGGACTACAGTATATCAACCTTCTCCCGACGTTGGGCCAACTGATAGTTTTCGTTGGCAAAGTAACCCACGGTTTCCCAACCAATCCTACAAATTACTTACGTTGGGCCAACGAATCGTGCCACTGGAGTGCAGGGTCATTTGAACGATATGAGACTTTATTACTGGCTAGACGAAAAATTATCGCGCTATAGGGCGCGTATAAATCAGAATTTTAAAAAATGAAACCATCGTTCGAGTGTAGAAATCGAACGATAGTTTTATTTTTTAAAATTCTGATTTATACCTGCCCTACAACGGTTTCCCATCATGCATAGTTTCTATTCGATAATAATGCCTAAAAGCAAAATTCATAGTAGAAAAGCATTTTTTTGTTAATTTAGTTTTAAATTCTTGTTTTACATTAAGTAAACTATTTCGAAAAGCTGGCAGAATCGGAACATCAAATAAACGTTAGATGATGTTGGGGGGGATTCAAGACGCAGTTGATTACAACACAATATGTGGTATTCTAAACAAAACTTTTGCTGTATCAGATTTCCAGCTTAGTGTGCTAAAGGTTTTGTGTGCCACTTCTATACAATCTTGAACGAATTTTAAGTTTTCTTCGAGAAACCAAACAGTATAGACGTGGGAACTTCTGATAAATGGAATCTTCTCATATCCAAACATTAAGGTTTTCACCTCTAATATTCTTTCTTGGATGACTACATTATTATATGATTCCTTATATACAATGCATACAGAATATACAGATGCGTTGTTCTTACCAGACTATTTTCGAATAGATTAATTTTTTTATAGAAATTCCCATAAGGTAATGTTTTGGTTTTCTCGGGCCAACCGCGCTTGTCGAACTTTTTTGGTTGGCCGCGTCTGAACCCATATATTTGCATCTTTGATGGTTTTCTTGCCTTTTTTCTTCAAAATGCGTTATTTAGAACTTCAGTTTACAAAATAAAACAAAAACTCGTAGTGAAAAGTCTTCAAAAAGCGATTATCTTGCACTTTTAGAATTTTTATGAGAACCACGAAGCTTTGTCTCCATATGAATGTAATCATCAGAAGTTAGCCCTACATCAAATTTTCTATTATGTGTGTCTACTCTCGCACTTACTTTAAATGTTATACATATAATACACAAACAAACCAAATATAAATAAAATAATTTTAATGGGCACTTTGGGACCCGGATTGTTTGCCTTTTCCAGTAATATGTAAAATGCACTACTGTATTGATCAGTGCTTTCCAACTTTTTTTGATTGTGGCATACCAGCTTCACATTTTAATTATAAATGAAACAACAAAACATAAACAAGATGATTATAAACATATTGACGTTGTTGAATACTGCGTTCATAAATGACCTAGTTCTACTGTACAGTTTGATTTTCCTAGACTTTTCTGCAAAAATACAAAAGATGATAATCATAAAAAATGTCGAAACAATAAAAAGCATTGGGCATTATCGTAAGGCCTGTGAAATGACCTTTTCCTTATATAGTGTTTAGAGATGAGAATCCTAAAGAAAGCTGGTCTTAAAATTAATATTTTTGTTGCTCGATACATCTTATTTCTACTCTTTGTCACAGCAAAGGAGCTTAGTGGTCTGCAATTCTAGATAAAAGAAAATCCTCCAAGTCTTTTCTGTCATTAGTTTATACTATCTTTGAAATTAAGCAGAAATTTTTGTTGTCAACCCACTTCTTTTGATAAAAACTAGCTTGTTTCATGCATCTACTTGATTTTCGTCAAGTTTTTTTCATTCTTAGCTTAAATGGACCTGTAATAAAATCTTTTAAACTTTGATATAGAGGCTTGAAGAATAGATAACTTTAGTTTAGCCACGTTTTATTAATTAATTGAACCAGAAGAAATGTCCAAAATCTATGCTTTCGATGCACCTGGAACAATAAAAATTTAAGAGTTTTACCATATTTATTGACTTTTTATTAATTGAATTGTCGAAACTGGCAGCTAGCATTACCATACCATTATTAACTTTCTAAATAAAAATAACACCAAAACCAAATAACCGATTTTTTTCTCGCACTTTACATGGGATAATTTAGGTCTTGCTATCAAATTATTTTCTATAAGTTTTTGTAAGTCTCTGGAATGTTGTGAGCCTTCTGATAGTGGGGGACCTTTAGGTTCTTTTCGACTTCAGTATAGTTACAACACGATCAAAATATAAAATTATTGTTCAGGTTTAAGTAATGCATGTAACTTCATGATAAGTTTAGCATTACGAGATATGCATTTTTTAAATTTTATTCTAAGTCTTTTAAATTACTTAGGTAAGATAACTGGAAAAAGTAAATGAGATAATTAACTAAGATATTTTGTACTGTAATAACATAAAATCATAATACAGTAATAACTGCTTAAGATTCCTCTCCTCTTCCTTTTTATAAAGATTGCAGAAACAGGCAGATTATTTGTTAAGCAGCACATTGGATCATATTTAAGAGATACAGAATACCAATATACCTAACCTTTACTGCTCATATCGTTTTCAGTAACTTTGGTTTTTAAAACTGATGAAATATTCAAGATGTATTTTATTAACTTGAACCTCTTCTATACAAAAGAGTAGAAGAACAATACAGATGTTTTTGTTAGATTCTGTATCTCTTGCTATAAAAGTAGCTTTTCCACTTTGCAGCTTACTATTTCACTGTTGCTCATTATTTTTTTGCATTTCGTTGATCTATTTTTGTTGTTGAACGACTGAAGTTTCAATTGGCAAATTAACGATTATTGGTTTATAGAGCGTTTTACAATAACAATATCATTTGATCAGATTCCATTAACATTAAGAATTCTTAATAGAAAAACAGCTTGTACATAACTATCTATCGATTCAAAATCTAAGGTATATATTAAGTGTTGATGTTTGCATATCTGGTTTTAAAAGAATAAATTGCCTTTCACCCTTTCAATCCTAAATGATGAGTATGAGTATATCCAACTCTGTTTTTGAGACATTTTTCTTTTTTAGAGTTTTATTGAAAAGCAAAATATATTTTATAACTATAGTGAGCAAAATCAATTAAGGCATTTTTAAAGAGATTTTCTGATAAACTCATTTTGGTACAGATGTTTCATGGTTTATAAATTATAAATCTATAACTATAAGTGTATTGCATATGTTATTTTAAAAATTAGATTTATTATTAGTTTTAAGATAAACCTTGCGAGTATATTTATGAGTTTATCAGTGAATGTATTTTCATATCATATTATATTTCACTGTGCTTACAGCTGTTTGAAAGTGTCATCTTTTGAAAAGCGTTTTTAGAAAGGTGCTTTCATTTATTGCTTTAATAATCTTGTGCAGAGATATCTGTAGTAGCTTTTAAAATTGTACCACAACGAATCATAAATCTAAATACAAAAATAGAATGGCACCATTTATTATAACTTTTGCATCTTTTATAAATACCACTTGAGAACTTGATCCACAATTTTATATTTTGCATATTCATAAATTTTCATTTTTGCATTCATATTACATTTTTTTTTTATTTCTACTTCTTCACAAAATGTAGTTATATAAAATTTATTTCAACCTTTTTTATTTTCTCTGTTATTAGTTATTTTTAAAAAGCACATCTCATCACACCAGATATTTTTGTACATCACTATTGTTATTAATATGCAAGAAGTTCTTTTAAATACATTTTTCATGCCTGCTTACATTTAGTAATTCACCAAAAGTAAATATCTAGAACCTATAACTGCTTCTTATCACACATTAGTAGAAATCATTTTAATGGATTATTCTAAATTAGTTTGAATTATTTAATAAAATGTAAGCAGTTATGATAATTGACACATTTTTATTTGAACTAATTGCAACCGTTTGTTCTCTGCCTGTCTAGTTGTTCAGGATCAAACCTCTTCCAGTTTTAGTAAGTACCTGTCTTACCTATATCTGGTTCTGGTGTGATGTGCTTTTAGTTTAGTGCTGTTAGTGCACTTTTTAGATACAAACAATAAGTAAAAGGTATTCACATTTTAGTTTTCTTCTTCTTTTTCTCATTACGCTTCTACTTCGTTATTATCTTTAACCATTATACCTCTTGAAGTATGCCTATACATTGTATTACATTTTTATTTTATGTAGTTATCAAAAGTATATTATAGTAAACAGATAATTTAAGTAGGTAGTTGCGAATATGAAGTATTGTAGTAAATAAATTTCAATAATAACAGTAATTAAATGATAGATACATATGTAGGAAATTAGTGTTTTGTTTGTAGTAGTAGTGAGTAGTATTGTTATGTAGTAGTAGTATCATTTTATTTTAGTGATCATTCTACTAACCTTTTTTTAACGAAGGAAAGTTGGTGTTTAAAATTGGGCATAGTACATTAACTAAGGAAAGATAAAACTTTTAAGAGTTTTATTATTTAATATTTGTTTTGTCACATTACTTCAGAGCATTAATTTAATTTTGCAGCATTTATTTTAATGCCATCACATTTATTGTTCCAAATTAAAAGAATTGATTATAATTTTATTATGTAAATTTCAGTTTTGTAGTGTATTAAAACTGAGACTATGCCTATTTTAAATCAGCAAATTCAATATTTAAAATCTTTACTGATTTACTTTTCATATGCTTTTTGCAGATATTTGTAAGAGCACAATTCGACTATGATCCTTTGGAAGATGATCTTATTCCTTGTGCTCAGGCTGGAATTGCATTTAAAACTGGTGATATTCTACAGGTAATTATATTTAATTATATAGAAAGGCTATTTTCTTGTGATTTTATTTTTTTTAATTAAAATCAATAATTCCACCTTTATTTTGTACTGTCACAGTGAAAAGTAATTTTTTTGATTTACAAAACATAAACCAGCAATTTTAACTCTTTGACATCGAGCTTTTTATTTTTTCGCCTCTTTAATCTTCTGCAAAAATTTAACGACATTACAAATTAAAAATTCAAAATGCTTTTAACCTATGAACTGGTTGATAAAACATTTATTATTCATGTTTTAATTTACAACTTATTTTGATAATGCAAAGGGAAAGGGTAAGTTGAAAATCATGTTCAAAAGAAAATTACAGTTTGTAATTTTGTTGTGTATGTGGGATTGATCAAATGTATTTATTTTATTTTTACAGATCATTAGTAAAGATGATCATCACTGGTGGCAGGCTCGAAAAGATAATTCTGCAGGATCTGCAGGACTTATTCCATCCCCTGAATTGCAGGAATGGCGAGCTGCATGTGCTGCTATGGAAAAAACAAAACACGAACAAGGTATATATTTTGTTTAGTATTTCTTCAGTTCTAGATTTCTGTAAATAATTCTTTTGTTGTTTTTAAATGTTACATGTTTAAGAATTCCCAATAAGTATTCTATAAAATTGTTTTAAAGTAATATTTGTTTTTAAATAATCTTAGATAAGCACAACCGACAAGGAAATATTTGTTTTTATTACAGTTAGAGATGAGACAAAACTGTATTTATTTAACAGCTTCTTAGGAAAACTAGTTATAACAATACTAGGTATAGCATTTTGTACTAGGTAACATTCATTCCATGAAATGAGCAATAAAATTGAAAGAAACGAGATTTCATGGAAATGGGCAACCTGATAATTTAACAATATTTGATTTTTTAACATAACATTATATTATTAGATCCCTTCTAACTATCAAATGTCAGGTGCACTTTTGGATATAGTTTTTACTTTTTATTTCTGTATCTATGCTATGTTAACTGGATAGAAGCAAATATGACAAAGAGTATTAAACCAATCTTTGTCACTTTTGAGAGGCCTAACTAGAAATGTAGGTACCAGACTGTCCAGCACAAAATCCTCCAATATTGACGTATTCTTTATGCGATAAAGTTTAGTTTTGAAAATCAAGGGAAAACAGTCATCTCCCATTTTTGACACCCATTTACATCATAGATAATTTATGTCAAAACTTTTTCAAATGGCAAATTTTATAAATCACTTTTTTTCTGAAGAAATGTAATTTGCATTCTAGATGTTGGTAGCTAATTTTTTGCATTCTACTACATTTTTGGTCAGCCCCTTATTAATCTGCATTAAAATCGATTTGCCGATATTTCTTCATAATTTAAAAAAACTTTAATGTTGGAGAATTTATAATTGCAATTTGTGATCATTTGTTGATACTTCTTTCTAATTCATGAACAATACAATAACACCTGGGTTTCAGATTTATTAAATCAGTACTTATGTATGATTATGATTATTGATTAGGCTACTTTTTCTGCATTTCTCTGAAGTCAGGGCAATCTGAATTGGCTGCTATTGTGTTTTCTTTCCTAAATGTTACAATTTAACGCCAAGACGCCAATGAACTCATAGAGAATGTCATCAGTAATTTAATTAAATATAGATATAGCCCTCGAGCCCCTTCCTTTCAAGCATGACACTGGTACTTTTAATTTTTAAAACAGATTTTAAAATGACTTAAACTTTTTTGTTATTCATCTGTTTTAAGCTAAAACCAGTTTTTACAGAAAACACTTTTAGAGATGGATTTAAAAAGAGTGGTGTATATGGACCCTTGTTTTTAAAGGTGCATATTCCTTGTTATCTTCATGTATGTTCTGATTTTTGATAAAGTTCTTAATGCTTTCAGAATGTCAGATTTGCAGCAATTTCGATTGCTCAGTAAGATGAAAGTACAAAGCAAGCTTTCAGAGGCTTTTTAAAATTCCAGTGATTTTGCATTTAGTTACATTTGGTTATACACCTACACAACCATATTTGAAAATAATAAAACGTATTTCTGGAACAAATAAATGTGTTTAGAAGACATAAGGGATTACTGATTAATCCCAATATGTGAATGTAAAAATAGACTATCTAAAATAAGACAAAAAAAGTAACAGAATACATATATTATGAATAAATAAAAACAAAGTTAGAAACAGGTATAAAACAAAGAAAAAGCAATTAGGAAATCCATGCAAATAAGTGAATTACAAAAAATAAAAATATTAAGTTAGTAGCTTAATGTAATTGAATGGAAAGTTGCAAAAAAGAACATGTTATATCAGAAACATGTAGCACATGTTCCCCCTTTTTGCATCTTCCAGTTCAATTATAGAAAATGATTAAAGATGAATTTAATATTATAAAAAGGTTACTACTGTGAAACATAATACACTTGGCAATTTCAATTCCATGAGGCATAAATCATGTTCACTGTAGTGGTGTCCAACTTCAGACGAATTCTTTCATAACTCATTTATTTATAAAACTAGGATAGAAATTTAAACAGCATTGTTTTCAGCACTAGATTCTCCATCAACTAATTTTATTTTCCTGTGTACAGGTTGAGATGAAACATCACTTTTTTGTTTTAGATACGATGCTATTGGTATTTTTGCATATTTGAATTTCTCATGGAATCTGCATTTTGTGATATAGGATTTGTCATATTTATAATGTATTTGTTTAGCATTTGCCTATAAAAAACCAGATTTTTTATTTTGTTGATTCTGCATTAGTGGGCTGTGATTCACAAACTATTTAAGCTACAGGACTTGTTTTTTGGACATGTATGACTATGATAACTGATTGTCAGAGTGTGCCAGAGAGAATTTTAACCAACATCTTTATAAGGCAATTGGAAACATTCACAGTTGACCAACTTCAAGTTGTTCATTTTTTAAATTGAACACTGTATATTATATGGCTAGACGCAGGATTAAATCGCCTATTGATTGATACTAGATTATACATAGCTACAATCATTATTTCTTTGAGTAATTCTTAATTTATGAAAATGACTAACAATACCAATGTTATCTAAGGTGGCTTTAGAAAAGCAATTGCACAAATTACGTTTTTATAAGTAGTAGCTTTTACCTTCCTACTGCATTTAATACAAAACGATAACAGTTTATATAGTTAGACCATCGCTTATTTCTAAGCAATTAGTCTGTATTAATAGTTATCCTATTAATTAGGCATATTTCTTTGATTACTGACTTAGTATCTAATGACTTTTAAGGTAAATGTACAGGTTATAAGAAACTTCAAAATATTTACACTTTATGGTTATTAGTTCATAATGATATGTATTGCTATATTACATCATTATTATTGGTACTGTTTTTTGAAGTTGTCTTATCTCTAATTACAACTGCTTACAAGTCATTTATTTGAGGATTATTCTATGCTTATCTAATTTGGCAATTATATTTTACACTTAGTCTGCCAATGAAAAAATTTTTCCAGCAGCTCATAAATTTTGTATTTACACATTTTTGCATGTAGTGGGTGTTTTTACTATCAACATAAAAATATGTTAAAATATAGATGTACTTATACTAATGTTAACAATTTTTACCAATTCACCCTGTAAAAAAATCACGTTAATTGTTTGACATTAAACTCATACAATAAAAATTTTGCATTGGTATGACCTGTACTTTTGTTGAATGCAAGACATGGAAAAAGGATGTTCTTCTCATGCAAATGGTTGTGATGGTTCCTCAGGTACATGGCATGATTAAAATAATATGAGAATGCTTTACTACAGCATGATGCATGTGATATTAAAATATATCATACATACCATACACCTCATCATGTGATCAGTCATTACAATATTTAATTAAAGGTTGTATTTAATTGGTAAATAATGTTATTGTAGTGATTTTGTGATCTGCTGGGAAGAAACATTGTATAATGTATTTTTATTTATCGGAAAATGAAACAAAGATATCTAATCAGTGTTTATAGGAGATCGTAATTAATACATGACACACAACAGAATTTAAATAAAAAGCATGACTCTTATTGGTAGCTTTAAAATTTGTATATTTACTTTATTCTGTCAGTTAGTTAAATAAGTTACACAATTTATAAGAATGGATCCCTCATAGTAGTAGTAGAGTCCTTCTTGATTATAAGTTGATTTATAAGTTAGAAGATTATTTGTCTATTAGACACCACAAATATTAAGAGCAAGAATGTTTCTAAAATATAAATTAAGATTACTTAGGCTACTTAATTTGATAACACTACCAATTTTATTATTTATAGAGAATAAACTAAACTGAATTTTTAAAAATAATGCTAACCGTTCTACAATAATTTTAAGGCTACCATGTTTAGTGAACTTATTAATATATTGTACCTAAAGTTATCATATAAAACATGAAAGTTCTAGAACAGTTTTATTTACCTAGATTTATGTTATAAAATGGAATGCTTTAGTTTTTCTAACTTACTTTTAGATGTAAATGTCGCTTACAAATAATAAAATAATCTTTTCATTTTTTAAGTATATTATCTCTGAATAAAAGTTACCTTTTTATTGTAAATATCACTTCTCTATATATTTAAATACTATTTAACAACACATATCAAATCACTAATAAAATCACTTATGAAAGCTACTTAGATGCTTCAAACTTTAGTATTACATTTTCATAATATTAATAAGTTCATTGCATTTTCATAATAAACGACTGGCTGAATTTATTGTTTTTATTTATTAGTTTTTTTTTTGGATTATTATTATTTTATGTTTTACATTTTAGACAATGTTATTACAACATACCTTTCACTTTTAGTCAATTGCTCAATCTTCAGTCGTAAGAAGAAACAATATAAGGATAAATATTTGGCAAAACATAACGCAGTTTTTGACCAATTAGATTTAGTTACATATGAAGAAGTTGTTAAATTACCAAGTGAGTTTACATCTTTTCCAACTAAGCATATAATACTGTGTTTGTTAACTACTTTTTTAGTGACTGATCCTGCGTTTAAAAGAAAAACCTTAGTACTTCTCGGAGCTCATGGTGTAGGAAGAAGACATATAAAGAATACACTTATAGCAAAACATCCCGATCAATATGCATATCCAATTCCACGTAAGTACATAATTTGCTTTTTAGATTATAGTCTCTAGTTTATTTAGATTTACAGATTTTTTAACTTTATTATCTTTATTGTATGTTTCTCTTATTTTATGAATTTTATATATCATCAGTTCAATGGAGATGAGAAAATGCTTATTGTTTTAATGTTAATTCTAGTAAGATTTTCTAATTCATTTGAAGTGCAAGTTAATATAGTTATCAGTTATCACCTACCCACATAGCAGAGACACGTCATACCGACGTAAGTGTTTGGTCATTCATAACGTCAATCTTCCCATTAAAATGACGTGTTGTAAACGTAAATATTACATACATAAGTCACAGCCCAGTGACGTCATATCACAACGTCGTTTTGACGTCACACCATAACGCCACCTTGATGTCAGTTAAAAAGCCACAAAGACGTCCCTTGAATGTAATAAATAAACCACAATTTACAAAAAGAAACTATATTATTAGAATATAGATAAAAATGCAGTTACAGAAAAACGAGAGAAACCCACACAGTAGATGTGACCTGTGAACCAAAAAATTCCACCATAAGAGACTCACATTTTGAACTGTTTGTATTTTGATTCAGATATAAGTACTAGGACAAATTCAATGACTGTCAGTTTGAATTTCAAATTAATCTTAAATCTATATTTTTTTTATTAAATGCTTTTTTATTGATTTATCTATATAATTTTATTATAATATCGAATATTCACAGGAAAGATCTAGTTTTAACCAGGTTTTGGTTCTATTGATGGTTGATAGTTCTAACGAATTAATCTGTTATGACTAATATTCATTATTTTACAAGATCAATCTTGGAAGTAATATTTTTGGTTCATGGTTACAAATACAAAATCTGAACTAAATTGCAGAAATACTCTTACAAGTATAAAAACACTTACATATTATAATACATCTATATACACTCACTTGCAAAACAAAAGTACACAAGCACAAAAAATTTGCGACTCTTCATTAGTGTAGTATTGCAATTCATTCTTCATTTTATTGGCAAGTGTATCAGTTAAAACATGTTTCAGGGTATTATTTACTCTTGATGTTAGGTCTCTTGCACCCAGTATAGATAAATATGAGCTCTACAACAAATACAAAAGAAATGCATACAATAACATGCAATAAGAAATGACTTACAAATTCAATCAATGTTCAGGTTTCTGCAAGTATTCTTCAATATTTTGCAGCTCCTGTTGATTTGATGCTGGCAGACTTAAGGAAATCTCTGGAATTTGAATTGTTGAATTTCTAGAGACAGGATGGTTATGAAGAATGCTCAGAATCTGATTATTCTGTTGCTTTAAATGTGCTAAAGTAGAAAGCACTTTTTTCAAAACTAAAAACCAAAAAACTGTATTAAAGTTTCCTTTTTTCTCTACAAAATCAAGTTTACCAGCATTTATGTTCAACTCTGTTTCACAAGGAGTATATGTAGCTGATAATTGATTGTCAGCAGACGCAGCTACTAAATATGACGTTATTGGTGTTGATGTCAACTGAGATGATCATCCTGCTTCTAAACTACAACTATACTGAAGGCAGGAGATGCTGCACCTATAAATTTTTCTGTTTTAGAATAGTATTTTATGCTAAAATGATTGCTTACCAGATGTTGTATTTTTCAAATTGTTTTGGGTAATTTTTCGATTCTCTCTGAGTAAACTTTGTGAAACTTCCTTGCATTTTCTTCTCTAGGGCTATTTCTTATTATTTTTATCTTTGGAAGATAGGATTTTCCACTTAAAAGTGATTGAGAACAATCATCTTCCACAGCCTTTGTGCTTACTGTAAAAATACATTATATTACCTTTGATTGGGGTATTAAAAATCTCTGTTGATAGTATTATTATTAATTGGTTACCAAAAGCTCTGAAATCTTTCTAACATCCCAAGAATAAATAAAATGAAAACTAGTGCACCGAATATAATTGTATAATAGAATATCATAATTGTATACACCGTACTATTATACTTTTAAATATTTTAAATTTTAATATCAGTTAATATTAAAACGGTACCTACAAAATCCTAGCGATAAGTCTAATGTAATATGAATGCAGCTTTACGAATTTTCCCAACGTACATTTTGGTACATCTGTGTATTAACAATTTCGGGGAATCCCCGAACTTGATGGCAATAACCTTTTGCAAGTCTTAAAAATTCTATGTGGTTTATAACAATTTCGTTATTCTTTGTTCAGTACAAATGTAAAATTCAATAAAAGTCCCGGTAATAGTAATATGATCTTCGGGACGCTGAATCGGATTGTTGATATAAACACGTAACTACCTACTGAACTTCGTTTCGTAAAAACATCTCGGCCAACCATCTTTAATATAATAGTATATTATTGTATTACTTGCTTTCAGGATATCCTTTATACTAACTAGTTCTTATTGCATGAAACTATAATACTTACCTAAATTTACTTATTCAAAAGCAAATTTCACAACGTGAACACCGTCGATATAACACAAACCACACAAACACAAAGATACCTGCGACCTATGACGCATTGGCGCAGACTCACGCTGTACTCGCAGGATCTTGTCGATCTTGTATAACACATATGACACAAGCAAGAAATTCGAGTTATATCAAAAAGTTCCGATCTACTTGAAGCGCCAAATTTTCGGCGCTAATTTTTAATTTACATTTTTAAATTACATTATTATTACATTCAGTTAAGTTGAATTATTTTCTAAATAGAATATTCATATAAAAACCCAAAAAAGTATAAATCAATCATAGATATTTAACTTTTTATTTTTGAAACTGACAAATAGATACCAATGAAATTTCCAGATTTCTTCTTTTATTATGGAATATAAAGCTATTATTATATTATCGAAAGCCGGAAAGCGGGTAAAAGGTGTAGATTTTATTTAATTTTTTTTTTTGAGGTAAAGGTACATATAAACGTCAAATAGACGGTACCGTGACGTCTTAAAAATTACGTTTTTATTTCGTCCCAACACTTACTTGTTTAAAACGCCAGTTTTTAGGCTTACGACGTCGACAACCAAAATTACTTACCGTCGACGTCAATATAACGTGTGTCTGCTATGTGGGTAAAAGTACAGTACAGGGCAAAGTATTTTCAACTTTCATAGTCGTATACACAATGACAAATTGCTAACCCAAGAGTACTATAGGATCTCATTGTGCTTGCCATTTTTAGGAGTTTTTTTAATGTTTTTCTTATCATTGTTATTATACTAAATATAAAACAGTTTTGCTTTCTAAAAATGCTTATTTATAAAATTAGTATTATTATCATCTCCGTTAAGTACTAGAAATATTTGGTTTTAGAAAGGAATGATATTAATGTCACTGTTTTTTAAATTGCTAATAATTATTGCTCAGAAAATAGATAATTAAACATTACTAAATTAAAAGAGAAGGTACAATGAGGTAACTTTCTAGAACTTAAAATCTGAAACATTTTTTCAGTCAAATGTACTTCTTAAGAAACCAAGCAGTGTCAGCCTGGTCTATCAGATACTCTGTCACTTACTTTCGCATGCAATACACACTACCTTGAAAGTTGAAGTTGCTTTGTGTTTACCCAAAATAACATAATTTTAGAACTGATAAGACATTCCACCACTCACCATCTGTTTGCCTTTTATGAACTGAATTAGAATTAGCCCAATTATGCTTCAACTATATAACATTAGAATTGCTATTGCAGAATTCTTACACCATTAGTTAACATTCTGGTTCTACATTTGAGTGAAATAAGTTTTACTAGAATTCTATGTCAAAAATAGCAAGTTTTGACTAGCATCTCTTATATAACTTATTTATTTGTGTACTGTTTATAGTTTTACAAATTTTATATTAATATTTCAGCTACCTACTTAAAATCTTACATACAATGTAGTAGTAAACAATAATTTAATGTGTAATTTCTAGATACAACAAGAGCACCACGACCGGATGAAGAAAATGGTAGAAATTATTTCTTTGTTTCTCATGATGAAATGATGGCAGATATTGCAGCAAATGAATATTTAGAATATGGTAAGTTTATCAATAAAGTTTAAGTTTGAAAATGTAATATCCATCAAACCACTTTCATTTAGTATAGAAAGGAGACATGCAATAATGTAATAACAATGGACATGTAGTCCTTCCGCAATTAATGTATGAGGAACATTCAAATATAAATTATAATTTGAATTGCATGCCAAATAAATGAAACAAATTCTGAAGCTTTTTATACACTATCTGATGTCCTGGAATAAGTACTAACTTGTTCCAGTCATTCAGTCACATGTATGGCTCATTTGACAAATATGATTATGAGTAATGTAGAAGTACATTCAAGCATGGAAACAAAGCATTATTATTTTAATTTTCTTATGAAAGAAAGTGTGAAATCATCCGAGATATTATAAAAAACTTAAAAGCCAGTTTGGTATGTGATGAAATTGTGCATATGTAAGCATCTATAAATGAAGCAAAACTTTTAAAAATTACCAAGAACATGTTAAGACTGTATTTCATTCTTTATGTCTCTAAACATCAACATCCAAGAGATTGCTGACAGAGTTAACACTTATTTAAGATGATCATCAAATTATAGTATGGGATATTGTCTTTACTGTAAATATCAGTGTTGGTAGTGTAAATAGCATTATCAGAAATCAACTTCAGCATCAAAAAGTATATATAGGCATGATATAAAGAAAAATGGGATGCCTTTTTACAGTTTCTCCTTCTAACTTCCATGTATTTGGACCCTTAAAAGAGTCTTTAGTGTGAAAAAGAATCATTCCAATGACGAAATCATTGAAGGTGTTCAGGAATGAATGCATCTGCAGTCACAAAATTTTTTTTTCAACTATGAAAGCTTTCAGAATAATGATGCCAGTGTATTCAAAAGAAAAGAGACTATATTGAAAAATTACATTATGTAAATTACGTCTTTTATGTTACTTTTCGAATAATTAATAAATTATTATTTAAATTTGAATGGTCCTCGTATTATTTGCATGAATAAAATGTACTTATCTTTGATAAGTAAGTGTCTTAAAGCATAACTTATTATATTTTTTCATATTTTAGGAACTCATGAAGAAGCAATGTATGGCACAAAATTAGAAACAATACGTAAAATTCATCAAGAAGGAAAAATGGCAATATTAGATGTCGAACCACAAGCACTTAAGATTTTAAGAACTGCCGAATTTTCACCATATGTTGTCTTTATCGCAGCACCTGCCTTGCAAAATTTAACTGATGTAAGTAGCACAGACACAGATAAAAATAAAACGTCATCATCTAGAATTATTTCTACTTACAGTATGATGGTAGTTTGGAAAGATTAGCAAAAGAATCAGATATGTTACGTCAAGCTTATGGACATTATTTTGATTTAACTATTGTGAATAATGATATAGAGGAAACAATTGCAGCTTTAGAAACTGCAATAGAACGCGTTCATACCACTCCCCAGTGGATCCCTGTGTCGTGGGTCTACTGACAACAAGAGTCTTCGGATTTTGGTTCTCTGCAGCACTTTTAAAAATATTGTTTCAAGTTTTTAAACTCTGTCAGTGTTCAGAGACTACATTTTATTTTTTTTAACTATAATTCTGAACAAACTATTGCTTCAAAGTATGCTGATTTAATTTTATATAATGCATTTAGCAAAATGTACTGGCAACCATGTTAATATTAATAAACAAGTTAAATTATTATTAAGAAATTAATGAAAGGAGGTGAATATTAATGTTATATAAAGAAAAGTAAATATTAAAAGTTATTTTTTTACAAGTAAAATGATGTTTATAGAAATCTAAAATAAATGATTTTATATCCCATAGTAGTAATGTAGTAGTAATTTTGTTGCTTAAAAATTGCAGATTAGGAATTATAAAATTTAATAAGTAAAAATTTGATCTGTTTAGTTAACATTATCTTTCTAATAAATCAAAATTAAATCAATAAGTATGTTGTAAAAGCAGTTCTAGTTGACTATAATTATTTGGATGTTAATAAAATACATAAAATACCTATAAAACTATTGCAATGTACTTTGAAAGATAATTTCATTATATGATGGCATATTTTACTAAAGAATAATATTGTAGTAGTGATTATAGGATACATAAATATTGGTTTTTCTAAAATATGGAAAATCAACAAACGACATTAATAAGACTCTCCATTGAAATAAAAGTGAAATTTTAGATATTTTCAAAATTAAATTTAATAATAAACGTCTTGTTGGTATCTATTTTATCAAGTATATACCATAGATTTAATGTAACGTACTTAAGTCTAGTGATACTGTTACGTTAATAGTCTATTATGATGTAAAACAAGAAACATTAAACAATTTTAGATTTTATATTGTAAAGAACAATAATTATTCTAATTTTTATAATATTGAACGTAAGATCATAAGACCCAAATGTTTCTAGGGTATTTTATATTCATTCTACATAACAAATAATAAAAACTTAATATCCACTTTCTTTCATTGCTAGTTGCTATTTTGCGTTTTTATAAGAAATTATACATTTATATAAGGTTTTATGTTAGTAAACATCACATACCACAATTAGTTTACAAGTCATAGAATATTTAGTAAATAGAAATATTTTAGAATTATTTTTCTCTCGTCCTTTTGTTAATTCCATATTTAGCATATATTATGTGTTAACAGTTTATAAAAAGATTTATATTTGTTACTATTAATAATATTGTATGCAAGGGTAAGAAGACCAAAGTAGTTATTTTTGTTTATTAGTACAATAGGATTTTATGCTATGCTTCTAATTATCTTTTGGTTTGCTGATGGCTATGTAATAAACATTCTTAACAAAATATTCCAAACAATTAGAATTATGTAATTATAATCACGTATTAGACACTTAATTCAATTTCACTATAAAATCACAAGATGTCATTTAGGAAAACATTAAAATTATATTCTTTTTATAGGATATAACCTTGTTCTTCCATCACAACTAGAATATTTTACCAACAGGTTATTCAAGAAAATGCACAAGCTCACAAACATCTTGTAAGGTTTGTTTTTACTCATAATTATCATTCATAAATTTAGACTCCATTATAAAGTCTTGCACAACGCACAAGATTTCAATGAAATGCATAAATCACTAAGAAACTATTTCATAAACATTTTGTAGTAAGTAATAAAACTGAAAAAGACATTTAAATTACATTAATACAAAATCTAAGTTACAAAACGAAAATGCCAATAGTATGATGCTCATAAAACTAATGCTCCAAAAAGATGTTATTATAAGTAACCTAGTGATTTAATTTTTTGCAAGGTTGTGAAATATTTGTCCCTAATGTTAATTATGTTACTGATCTTTGATACCAAAATGAGAAATGTTAACTATAGTTTTTATTGAGTTACCAAAGAATATGAGAATTCCCGATGTTTTTCAAATTCTTTTGCCTGGTTGGTGCACCATGAAATTCCAAGAAATAATTATCTGTACTTTATTCACAATAACAAACTACTTGAATAAACAAATATCTTACTATCTGGCTAGTCATGATAAAGTCAGTACTAATCTACAACTTACAAGCTTACGTTATTGGTTACCCTCGCCAACCCTTATTGCACTGTTTGAAATTTGAAATATAGCCATTGTTGAAAATATCAGCTATCATAGCATGGTTATCTAAGCGTATGACTTTCTATGATGGTAATATAGGATATTTTGTTGAGTTTTTCTAAATAAATTGTTTGATTTTTATTTTTGTTATTTGATCAAAATCCATGCCACGAAAGCTAATGTTTTGAATATGAACTAATTCCTAATTCCAAACAGTACACCAGGTCAATGGTAATGCATGAGTGTAAGCTTTGGAATTTCTTTGAAGTTTTTCTTTACACACTTAGTTGTTTTATGTGCCACTTTGATTTTAGTTTATCACATCAATAAAGTTACAAAAATGATAAAACATAAAAATACTAAAATTAAAAATGATGATTACAATTAAAGATCTATACATATAATCTCAAGGTAAATTTTAAATTAGATATTGTTACTACCATTTTGCATGCTGTAAACTTATCTTAGTGTGACTAGAGAAAATAAAGAATTAGCCTCTTGTTTTAAGGGTTTGTTATATTGAACAAAGTATAGAATGCTGTTTTATGGCTACTTGTTGATATTTTTATATAAAAAAGTTAATCATTGATGCTTTTATTTATACAAATACATCTACGTAGATATCATCGAAAAATCCAAAACTAACAGTATATCATGAATAAAGCAAGGACAGTTTTATATGGTAACATATAAGACACAAATAAAAATAAATGTTTAGCTATTTTTAAGAATGTGTATGTTTCCTTCACTTATGAAACTTCCCCCATGTAATAAACTGATAATAAAATGTAGTAAGAAGTGGAGAGAGTACATACAATTTAGTAGTAAATTCGTGTCATTCTCATTAAATAGCATGCTCGGCTGTTAGACATCAGATGTTTAGTTCGTGATAATAAACATGTGTGTGAACACATAAACTTATTCTCAGCGAAAGCATAGTGCTTTAGTTCATATTTTTCAATGCAATTTTATATTAGACTGATAATGAAGATAATAGTTTATAATAATTGATGGATTATTATTAGATGTCTAACTTAATAAATAATTATGCTTGTATATCTAAAAATAGTGAGGAAGTGGATGGACATCAGCATGTGCTTAAAACATCTTTACTTTGGATTACATATGTAATGCTTAATAGCCTAAAAATGTCCTTGCTTTAACCCTAAACTTTAAACTCTGAGAACCACTACTGCACATTCTACGTACAAGATTGCTACCTTAAAAGTATTAACATAACTCAATTTTTATTTATTACAATAATTACAATAAAATAAATCTAACTTTATGTAAAAACATCTCTGATGCATTTACACCATTACTTACATAAAGTGCAGTTTATTCAACAAATATCTTTTTTATTATAATCCTGTCTTTCTAATCACACATTTTGTTATAACATGAATAGGATGGGGAATTAATAAATTAGAAATTTAAATATTTTACAAAAAGCACATAAATAAATACAAATTATCTGTTTGTTAACTAACAAAACTATCTTAAACAATACTGTGAATATGATTATAATAAATTGCTGATATGTTCTTCTTAAGTACTGTAAATGCTTTTTCTACATTTTAGTAAGCATTTAATTGCAAATATATACATTATGTATTTTTTACAACTTTTACGTACATTTAATATTTTTTTTCATAATGTTATGCATTTGACACAATTTACATAGAAATATTATGGTACATTTAATCTTTCATAGTTTGCTAATAGACTAATAAAACAATCGAGTTCAATTTTAAAAAGTAAAATACTGAAAAGGACATTCATTTACTTATAATTTTTTAAAACTCGAGCATAATCTTCTCCTTGTTGTTAACTAAGTACCTATGTATTTTAAGATGACATTTGACATACAGAAAAGGGTACTTTTTTAGAGTTACAGTATGGAAGTGTTAATTGTGGAAATTGAACGACTTTCTTCTCCCCATTTACACTGATTAAAACAACACACTTCCAAGTATGGCGATTGAACTCATAAATCCTAATGCCCCTTGGTCACTATCCAGTGGTGTTTAAAGGTGAATAGCATATGACCAAAGTAAACACTATAAGTTGCACTCTTCATATACATACAATCACATAAGACTCTGATAATCAATGCAGTATACATAATAATTGAATGTCAAGTGCAAAAAGGGAAGTTCTAATAATTTCGAGATTTTGATTATTTGTTAAAATGATGTTTCATTTGGGATAAAAATTGGTATTGGTGATGTATATATGTTACTGTAAAAGTCCAAAAACTGGTAAATCATAGAACTTACCTGTATATCCTAGCATTTACCAACAAGCAATGGTAAAAGTCCTAAATATCTTGTGAAATATCATAATCATATATTGTTTCAAATTTTTATAATGAACAGAAGGTTTACATGCCACATGCTTTGCATCTTTAACATCACTTAACAGAGTATTTATTTTCATTGTTCAAATAAACATGGTTTCATAAGATATTTCAAACTTTTGTTGGGAAATGCTGGTTTTTAGACTTTTACAGAAACATATACACATACACAATGTAATAAGTAAGGAAAGTATTACAGCACAACATTCCTTTCTGCAACAAACGTTTCTTTTTAATCCATGAATGTGTAACCAAGATTTGACAGGTGTACACTGATATTAAAGCTCAGTTATGAATCAAGACCAGTGTATAATTTGCATCTTGCATCGAAATCGTCTGTCCAATTATTCAAAGTTACATACTTTGTCAGTCTACTTTAGGCACCTATAAATTAATTAGGTAACCATTTGGAGAATTGCTAATGCCATCAAGGCAAATACTTGATAAATACCTAATAAATTAATTTAAAATAACATCAGCAGAATCATTCTATAGACTTTTAACTTTGTGAAATACAAAAGATTGTTCTACTAATGTGCTAATAACTAGCAATATTAGGAAAGTTGACTGAGGATCAAAAGTTAATTATTGTCACATTGTGCTAACTTCTGGATATTATTGTATTAACAACATAAATAGCAAAAGTTGAAAAACACATTTTTGTCCCATTGATTGGTTTAGTGTCTGCTCTTAGATTGTGGGATATTTGAACATGATGAAAATAGGTACTATTGAAGTTTTTGTGTTACATTTATTTAAGAAAAATGGTCTTCCCTTTCTGCATTTAGCAATATGTATTTAAATTTACATATATGACAACTGTTGCATTATATTTTCAAATAC
>VTPC01004530.1:0-11216 GCA_011009095.1 Ignelater luminosus
CCGACCCCAACCGTAGCCCAAGGGGTTCAGGTCGACTTTCCATCAGCTCACCCCGACATCTTTCGCTTGATGGAACAGCCTATAGAGCCTGATCCGAAAATACCGAGGGTCGAAGCCGCAATTGACCCCAGGCTCAAGGACAGCCTTTGCTGGCGCTGTGGTAATTTACTGGTAATGCAAAATTCAAAAGACAACTAAATTACGTGTTCAAATTGTGCACCATTGGCAACCTGACAGTAGGCAAGACGATGAATAAATTTTTTTTGAATATTGTCAATAACTTCTGGAGATATACGGTCAACGAATTTAGAAAATTTAAAAGCAAGAATTCGTTAAGAAATACGACGCAATGATCGTTGCTTTAATAGAAGATGGGAGATGTATTCGATATGTATCTAACGCGCTTGGATTTTTGCGACCATCAGTCCATCGTGCCTATAATCGTTACAGGGGAACAAATTCTTTTAATCGACGCCCTGGTTCAAGAAGAAAGAGATCTACAACACCCGGTGACGATCGATTTATTCAAATGAGTGCTTTAGGAAATCGACATCTAACTGCTGTTTCTCCCAGAAATGAACTTCGAAGAGCAAGACAATTAAATGTATCACTTAGTACGATTAGAAGACTGTATGAAGCCAACCTTAGTGCAAGACGTTCCTTAAAAGGACCAGAATTGCTGCCGCACCATCGACGAGCGAGATTGGAATTTGCCCGAAATCACATTGACTGGACTGAGGAAAATGTGGCTCATGTTGTGCTCACCGATGAGTCAAAATTGAATTTACGGTTGGGGAGAAGGAAAAATGAAAGGTATGCAGCGTGTACTTTTAGTCCAAAGGTGCCTTTCGGAGGCAGAGGAATTTTAGTGTGGGAAGGCATCTCAATGAATACCCGTACCGATCTTGTTTTTGTTGAAAATGAGTCCCTGACTGCTGCGAGATATATTGAAGACATCTTTCTTCCAGATGTTGTGTCATACGATCCATTTGTTGGGGATAATTTCATTCCAATGCAAGATAATGTATTTGATGTTGGGTTCACGCCCGGATATATGTTTTTCTGTAAATTACTTCAGTAGTTTTCAGGACAAAGCAACAGATGAAACCTGGAAACATCTGATGCGAATATTACGATATTTGAAAAACACTATTTATGAAGGTTTAGAATATAAGATAACTGATAGGTTTGATTGTGTTTGTTATGTTGATGCCGATTTGGGTAACAGCATACAAGATAGGAAATCTATTACTGGATTTATTTTTAAATTATTTGATAACATAGTAAGTTGGGTTACTAGAACTCTTTCCACCACAGAGGCCGACTGGTGGCTCTCAGTAATTCTGTATGTCAAGAACTTTGGTTTAGAATTTAAGGAAAATAACATATTTTGAAGACAATCAAGGTTGTATAGCGCTAATAAATAACCCGGTAAATAATAGAAAGGTAAACTGTATAGATCTAAAATATCACTTCATTTGTGATAATTTAGATAAGGGTTATACAGGGTGATTCCGAAATAAAGGGTATCCTCTTAAAGGTGCAATTGAAGTTTAATCGCTAAGCCAAGCCGGTCCTGCTCTCATACCTTTACTTAAGCAAAAATCGATAGGGGTTGACTGACTGTCCTTGTCATTGGCAGGTAGTTCTTGCTATTTACGTGAGGGATATAATAGTTTATCTGGTTTCTACAATGTCATAAATAACCAGTAGGAACTTTTACTTTTTAATCTGCAAACGGAAAAATATTAAAATTTTACTGTTAGTGATTTTTTTCTGTAAACTTCCGAAGAACCAAAAACTTCAATAAGCATTATGCTACATAAATAAAAATTGGTTGAATTTATTAAATTAATTTAAATACAGAGGTGATAGTTAGTAGTACCTTCCATACGCATGTTTCATTCAAGTAAATAATACAAACTGGGTAACTACAGGGGCCATCCCTCTATATGAGCTGGGGCTTAATTAACCTGACAGGCATCTATTTACAAAAGTTAGTCAATAGGACACTAGTAATTAATAGAAGTGAGTGAAACGAAATGTGGAGTTCAGTTTTACTTCTCACTATCGAGTAAGTTGGTTCTACTATTCATGTCATTCTTTGATCATTTGATAGATCCTATCAGGCAACACGTCCCTAAGCCTATGCAAATTAAAGAATGGGAAAATAACGAAGAAACTCAAGCAACAAACAGTGGACTAATTGCTCCCGAAACACAAATAGAATCAATAATCATAGAAGATTTAACAAAGCAATTAAAACAGTTAACAAAAAAACTCAAGAAGAAAACATGGCACACCAAGAATTGGAAATGCTACGAGTCATTAAAATGCATTGCGACAACCTGCGGAAATACAGGGGGTGAGCAAAAGACTAAATATTTTTATACAGAAATGCGAAACTTTGTGGAATAGGTATGTAACACCCAATGCCAAGCATAGCCACCTTCTTACTACAATCTATTGAAGGAAAGTTAGAAGACACAGCTATTGAACTAATAGGAACCCGTATTCAAGCAAGAAATTGGTTCGAATTAAAAAACATGTTAATGCAACACTTTGGAGATAAGAGAAGTGAAGAATTAATTGTCAACGAAATCACTCAAACGTAGCCAAAGAAGTCAGAACCACCAGTTAAGTTTGGAGAACGATTAAAAGATATACGAGCAGCATTACTTAACAAAATGAAAAACCAAACGGAAAGTGTGCAAATGCAAGAATTAAGAATGATATTGCATGATCAGATTGTATTAAACACGTACATACATAGTCTAATGGCATACAAAGGAATTGGATTCCAAATAAAACTACAGAAACCTCAAACATTAGAAGAAACATTAGCAGTAGTAAAAGAAGCAGAAGATTTTCACGAATACCACCAACTACAGAGATAATACAGCAAACAGAAGAGAAGAAGGGAAAAAACAAAAATACGCAACATACAAAAAATATAGGACAAAATCAAAAAGCTACAGCAGGGCCAACAATATGGAAGGCTATGCAGCAAATAAATTCAAAACCCAATGTATTAAGACAACTTGCAGAAAAAAGACGTTTCATACCACAGCCGATGCAGACATACACAACACGGACAAAAATATCGGAAGTCTCAAGATTTGCATCAAAAGAATTATTTACGGCTGAAGAAATTGCGACCAATGGGCTTTAGAAGTTCCATTAGAAACATTAGAAGAGGAAAATTTTTAAATACGAGCCTCGGAAAACATTCATATCAAAGCTGTAATATGTATATAACAAATCACAGAACAGGACAAGACTAAAAAGAATGAGACCTAAAGAAGATTTAGGATTAGCTTATATTGAGTAGGGAAGTTCATCCTAGATACAAGATCAACTATATCCTTTGTAAGTGCAAAACTATTTAACAAGTATCCAAATCATCGAGTAAATAAGTCAGTAACAGTCAAGACAGTATAAGTGGAATAATAAAGCTAGATAAAGCCATAGAAAGGACATTACCAGCAGTGTTTGGTTCAAATTTAAAACAAGTATGGTACAAGTGTGACTTTAATGAAAGCTTTGACGGTTTAATAGGGTTAGACTTAATGGAAAAGGCAGATGCAGTCCTAGATTTACCAAGACGAGAATTATAAGTAACAAGGCGAGCAATACCTGTAATAATATCGGAACCATATTATGCCCGAGTGAGCCGAAGAGAAGCTAAAGTAATAAGAGTACCGGTAAGGCAAAAAGAAGGAAATGCTATCCTCATGGGACAAGAATTATGCCAACACGTATACTTTCAAACAAGTTTAGTGACATGTAAAGAACATGAGGCATATACTGTAGTAATGAACCAAACAAATCAAAAACAAACACTAAATGTCAAACAACTTCTACCTTTGACCCTGCCAGAAGAGCAAAAATTGACACAGCAAATCAAAGACATTATTTAATATCATTCGGACCTCACCAACCGAAACTATTGGAATTTCCCGAAAACAGACATTCCCAAAAACAAGCAAAAATTGTTCTCTTCACAATGGCATCGTACTTAGAGTACGGTGTATTTAAAGATGCCGCTTTTTGTTTTGTTTGCATGCTTTTTCCTGTTGGAATAAACCGAGATCATGCTGATCGTGCACGAGTTGTTAATGATGTTAGAAAGTGGCATAAAATGAAAAGCATTGGCGTCAAAAAACAAGGAAAACTTGCTCAACATTTCTCGTCCAAAGCTCATAAAGCTGCTCTTCAAGATTATTGCCATTTGATTACTTCTTCTCGGCATGTGGATGTTCTACTAAAAAAATCAGATAGAAATCTAGCTATTAAAAATGAAGAATACTGTTTCAATAAGCCAGTGATTAGTGTTTTGATGGATACAGCACAACCCTAGCAAGACAAGGATTGGCTTTTCGTGATGACCTTGCGAAAAATGGGAATTTTAACCAAATAGTGGCTCTCTTTTTAAGACATTACTATCTAATGAAGAAATAGCTTAATGGCGTTAATTTACGCCCGTATAGGGTAACATAGATCCCAATCGCAAAATGAATTTATTGATATGCTCGCCACTGAAACTAAAAAGAAGATTGTAGATGAGATTAAAGAAGCTAAGATCTATACTGTAATGGCAGACCCAACACCCGATATTTCACATCAGTACGATATGTCAACAGTACTGGAAAACCAAAAAACTTATACAGGGTTAGTCATATGAAGTGTCCCCATCTATTGGCAATTCACAGCTGTCAAACCGTTCATGACAGCTGCGCCAAAATTGTTCCGATAACAGCTCAATACATTGTTTACAAGCCACCAGAAGCATTTGCGTATCGGTCAAATAGAAAAAAAGTTATTCGTGATGGAATTCAAACGAAATAGTGTGATTGCTCTATATTTGGCTGGAAAATCCCAATCAGCTATTGTGCGTGAGCTCGAACACATCAAAGTGAATAGGAAGTTTGTGTATCGCACCATAAATCGTTACAATGAAACTGGCAGCGTTGTAAAACGCTATGGAGGTGGACCGAAAAAAACAGCAACATCACCAGAAATGGTTCGAAAGGTGAAGAAGCGGCTTGAGCAAAATCCACGACGTAGTGGTAATCAAATGGCAAAAGAACTGAATATATCACAATCATCCATTCGTCGCATACTACAAAATGAGCTCCAAGTTAAGGCCTACAAGAAACAAAAAGCGCATGATCTTACACCGAACCAGAAGAAAGTTCGATTCGAAAGAGCTAAGGAGTTGCTTCGCTTGGCCGCGAGTGGCGAATTTCCGAACATTGTGTTCTCTGATGAGAAAAATTTCCCAATCGAACAATTCGTAAACACCCAAAATGATCGTGTTTACTTGACAGAGCGCACGTACGAAAATTTGAAACATCGATTGGTGACCCGAAGCAATTACCCATCGCAAATAATGGTCTGGGCAGCTGTAACAGCTACTGGGCGCTCTCCACTCGTTTTCATCGAGCCTGGTGTCAAGGTCAATGCGACTTATTATCGGGAAAGTGTTCTGGAAGCTGCTCTGAAGCCGTGGGCACGTAAACAATTCGGTCATGCGGATTGGACATTCCAACAAGACTCAGCACCGGCTCATAAAGCTCGTGTGAACCAAGAATGGCTGAAAACCAACGTTCCAAGGTTCATTTCTTCCACACAATGGATCTCGAATTCGCCAGACGCAAATCCTATGGACTATTCCATCTGGTCCATCCTCGAGAGCAAAGTGCGCGCAAAAAAACACGCCAGTATGGATGCTCTGAAACAATCACTCAAACGTGAATGGGCCAAAATACCACTAGAGCACATTCGGGCAGCCTGTGAGTCATTCCCCGGCCGTCTCAAGGCAATAATCCATGCGAAAGGTGGCCACATCGAGCCAAAGTAGCTCGATTCTGAATTCCTGATTATTTTCCAACATTTTTGTGCTTTTATCAATAAAAAAAGTATTTCACACCACATTTTCTGACCGTTTTTCTATGGGACACTTCATATGACTAACCCTGTAGTATCTTTTGACTTTATACTGTGTATTATATTTATGAAAAATGTTATGTGCAAATTGAAGAATTAAACAGAAATTCTTCAAAGTGCTGACCTTAATATAATTGATGCGACAGTTATAAAAAACACAATATCTTTAATTTCTATAAACAACGATACAGACAACATGGATCATTAATCAATAGTGCTATTTCTTTTGCAAAAAACTTTTATTAATCCTGAAAATGACTTCGAACGTCATCACCGCAAGAGGTTAACACCAAAACGTGTTGACAGAAATAATAAAACTGAGACCTTTTATAGAAAATAATTTAAATGTGTTTTGGATACTTTAATCTGTTTGTCTAAAGATAATTTGCAAGTTTGCATTAAAAAGATTGAACCCTTATATGCCATACTTAAACCTCCATTAACCAGAGAAAACTGTACAATAGAAAATATAGAAAAAGCATTAAAATTATATCCAGTAGATCTTGACGCGCATGCTGTTCAAGGGAAATTAGACATTTTATGGGATAACTGCAAAAATTGTAGAACTGTAGACGATACAGCGCGAAAGATAGAAAATTTTAAAAATGCATTACCACTTGCGCAGACTTTAAACTGCCAACTATAGCACCCGTTATCACAGCTCAAAATGAATGTATCTTTAGTAAATTTAAAATGATAAAAACATCTTTACGTTCAACCATGGGCGATAAATGTCTAAATTAAGATACGGTGTCTCGCTGACCAAAATGGATTTGTACAGAAATACGATTATATCAAGGAAAGAATAGATCAAAAATTCGAGTCACAATTCAGGTGAGCGTGTTGTTCTTTTCCTTGCGGAAGTTGAATGGGATAAAAATAAAATTGTATATTTTGATAATTTTTTTTCAGTGTACAACTTTACTAATGAGTCTTACTTCTAGTCGATACTTGCTATAACAGCAGTTCGTTCTTAAGATGTCACATCGCGTTTTACCTGTTGATCGGTCAATTAAATATTTATGATTATTTTACTAAAAGAACAAGTAATCTCAGGCCTCTAATACCTGCGACTAAAGTGCGTGCGCGGGTTATGAATGCTCTGAAAATCAGTAAATTTACTTTGCAAAAAACCAACAGCTCTTTAGCAGTGTTTCTTAAAAAAATGAGAAAGTTAGAAGCGGAAGATTGCAATTTTGTATATCTAGATGAAACCTGAATCTTCTCTAGAGGAAGATCTAAAAAGATCATAGCAAGAAAATGACGTTAAATCAATACAAAATGTTGGATGTGAAGGGAAACGTTTTATTGTACTACATGGCTGTGATAAAAATAGTTTTATCGAAGGCGCAAACTTAGTTTTTCTTCGAGATCCAAATCGACAGTATGATTCCATGAATGCGGAATTGTTCACAAAATGGTTAGTGGATACCGCTTCTTACCATTAGAAATTATTAAATCCGCGGCCTACAAGTACATGGAAGAAAAAGGATATTCGAGATTGGCTAGACAAGCATAAAATTAAACTTAAACAAAAAACTTAAAGCATCTGCTGCTCGATATTCCATTGCTAGAACAACGCTTACTCGTTATGTGAAAAAAATTCAAGGATCGCGAAATCGATTGGGATCATACCTCTATGGAAGATGTGCCTCGATTAAATCCATACTATGATAATAGGGGCATCTTCTCAGACCAATAGGAGACGACTTTGTGCGATTACTTACAAACATGTGCTAATCTTCATCACGGTCTGCCTCCTAAAGCAGCGCAGTCTTTAGCCTACGAGTTAGCTGTGGCTAATAATATACAAGTTTCGGATTCCTGGTCAACAAATAAAATGGCCGGAGAAGATTGGCTGACTGCATTTTTGAAGAGAAACAAAAACATATCCATAAAAACCACTAAGTCAACATCGATATCAAGAGCCATGGGCTTTAACAAACCCGTTGTTAACATGTTTTTTGACAACTGCTTCAGCGCTTTCAATTTGACCCAGAAAGCATATAGCCTAGGTAACAGCATTCCACCGGTATTAATTTTCCCTCGGGTTCATTACAAAGACTTCATGATCAAAGGTGCACCCCATGGAACTCTAGATGTCCACAGAAGTGTTTCTCAAGTATTTGCAACATTGTGTTAAATTTGCCTCTCCAACACACGAATGGCCTGTATGATTAAGTAGTTTTAGGGAATGGCGAGGTGCATTTAACTTTTTTGGGACTTGCAATGTTACAATAAAAAAAAATAAAAAACATACTCCTCCATCCTAATTTCAAAACCGGTGAGGCCATCTAGCGGAGGTCATCATATTCCAAATTGAATTCCAGTGAAGGTTATAGGTTAGAATCTTGTTTGCGATTGCTTTATTTCAAGAGTAAAACTTTCTGTAAAAAACAACTAACCATTTCGGGTTTTTTTTTTGTGAAACGTGTATTTTAGTATATGTTTTGTGCTGTGCAATTGCGCCAATAGGAACATTTTGCGAAAATTCCTAAATATTGACAATTTCCTTTTCGTATCATATTCGATATTGTGGTCTCTCAAGGTAAGGAATGGTTTGTATCATATTTGAAATAATGATACTGAGGTGTATTTTTATGCAGATTAATCGTAAATGTGTTGGAATACCACCACTTGAAAGCGATGATAGCTGCTTAGATGATAGCAATGATGATCCGGACTCTGTAGCAGAACATGAACAAGCTTAAGAATATTCAGATTCCAGTGAAGACGCTAAACTCGTTACTTCTGATGATGAGACTCAACCCAACTCATTGTGGAAACCAATTTCAACAGAATAGCCCCAGAGATAAACCTGAATAGGAGGGATCACTACCAAATGACAGAGAGGTGGATGAATCCAGTACCTATTTCCAGATCTTCTTCGATAATGAAATATTTGAATTACTTGTTTATCAATCAAATCTTTATGCTGTCCAAAAAGATATCAGTAAACCTCTATCTGTAACAAAAAATGAGATGGAACCGTTCATAGGAATATGTTTTTATATGTCCATTTATAATTTACCCAGTACTAAAATGTACTGGGCACAACCTTTCCAGGATTCTCCAAATTGCAGATGTGATGAGTCCCAACAGATTTTTACAGATAAAATCCTCACTCCACACGAATGACAATGATAAAATAGACATGAATAACTTAGATCGACTCTACAAGGTTAGACCTTTTATTAAAAATATGAAAAGAAAATTCAATGCTATACCTATGGATCAATGCTTATGCATCGATGAACAAATATGATAAACTGCGTAGTTAGTATTTGATAAGTCGTGAAAGAGAGCACTGTCAGTGCATTTCTTAAAAATAAAAAGAAAAGAGATTCGCGCCGTCATAAAGTTCTATTTTTTAAAAGGTAAGGCAGCCACTCAGATTAAAACTAAGTTGGATGCAGCTCTTGATGAATCGTCGCTGACGTTTAAAATTTGTGACGATGAACACCGGAGTGGACGTTCAAATGAGGTAATGACTGAACAAATGATAGAAAAAATCCATAAAATAGTGTTGAATGACCGCAGATGCAAAGTTAGGCAGATATCAGACTATGGGACTGTCCAGTCATCAGTAATGGGCTGAAATTTCAAAAAAATTGCGGCACGGTGGATCCCACGCCACGAACTAACAAAAAGCAACCCGCGTTGAAATTCCAAACTTCTGAACAGATTCGGAAAAAAAGAGATGAATTTCTTAAACACATTATGATAACACATGGATGCAACATTACACTGCCAAGTCGAAACAAGCCAGTAAGGAGTGCAGGAGAAAAGATCAACAGGCTCCCGTGAAAGCCAGAACATGACCATTTGGAAAAGTTATGGATACCATTTTTTGGGAATTCTACTGGCAATTTCCTCCAGGAAAGACATACAATTATTGTTGAGTACTACTGTTGCCTATTCGGCAAGATCAAGGCTGCGTACAGGTCGAAATTCAGAAAGAACTGCATTTAAGGAACGCCACAGCATTTAGGAGCATTACAAGAAGTTCAAGCTGGAAAGGTTGTATGTTTAACCCTGTCAAGTATTATGTGACCATATGGTTACATCAAGTTTTAAACTGATATTTATACTGTTACTCTATATTTTTCTCTTAAACTCAATGTTATTGTATGGTAACAACAGTTTTTTGTACACGCCATCCAGTAATAAAAACGGTAAACTGAAAAACGCCGGTAAAAAAGCAGGTTTATTCCAGCAATCGTATGATGTTTCGGTTAGTGCACCAACGCAGTTTAGTAAAACGCATTTAAAGGTTGGTATTCACTCCTTTTTAGTTAATTTTTTGATTTGTAATAAATAATCAATGTTATTTTATCACGTTCAATAGAAAAATAGTCTTGCTAAGATACAAATAGTTTTTGTACAGACCTCCAAAATTGTACCCAAATGGTAACATTGTTCTTTAACACTTTGATTTTTCTTCCAGCTATGGATGAGTATAACACAATAACAACAATAAGATTTTATAACAAAGAGAATAAAATTCGCGTAATATTACCGCCTGAAGATCCACAGATATCTGATGTATCAGACAACAGCGATTCTGATGATGAATTTGATGTGCTAGTACCCGAAACGGATGAAGAAGAATTTGAAGCTGAATGTGCGAAAAGACAAGAAAAAGATGTGTCAGAAACAGATCTTTCAGAGTGATAATGAAGAAATGATTCTGAACCTCCAACTAAAAAACGAGCAGTTCAGCAATGTGAAAGCTGAATCAAGGATGACTTAAGCCACCGTTCCAAACAGAGATGATGCAGTTTCCTGCCGTAGCAAATAAAGATTGTTCGCCACTACAGTATTTCACTAAATTTTTGTCATTTTCCATTATCGAGCATATTACTAATTTTCTTGGTATACTTATTTTGATGGGAATTGTAGTTACCTAGCTATAGAGATTATTGAGCTAGAAGTACAAGAATAGAGCACATTAGTTCTGTTATGCCTCTTACAAGATTTAGAAAACTGAGACGATTGATTCATTTCAATAACAACGAACGAGCAGCAGAATCTACAGACCGATTTTTTAAAATACGCCCACTTCTGAAAATGGTACGTGATAACTGTTTGAAAGTGGAAATTGATAATGATTACTCGGTTGACGAAACTATGATTAGTTATCGCCGAATGTTACCAAGGCATGAATGCAAAACTCGAATGACCGATCCACCCTCGTCATTGGTCCTCTGCCGCTCCCAATTAAGACGTTTCTCCCCAGCAGGGAGCGGTCAAGAGGGCTATAAAAA